>JAFMSR010000004.1:57655173-57673685 GCA_022818135.1 Saxidomus purpurata | reverse complement strand
AAAAACACTAAAAAAAACAAAAATAATATCAAACAGGGAATGCCACGTAACAAAAACGCAGCCTCCCCAAAACGAGCCCCACATCACCCAGAAGTGCACACCACCAAACACACACACACACACACACACACACACACACACACACACACACACACACACACACACACACACACACACACACACACACACACACACACACACACACACACACACACACACACACACACATACACTACCAACACACACTAGCATACAAAGCAAACACACGAGGACAAAACGAACAATTAAAGGAACACCGTGGGACACCGCCTTGGAACGGTCAGTGGCAAAAACACCACTGGGGAGCTTAAACCGGTGTATGGTGCGCACCCAACCTCACTCTTACCCCCCACCATGTTCCAAAGTCACAGGACAGTGTAAATAAAAGTAATCCCTGCTAGGTGAATCTCTAACACACGCAATGGAAACAAAAGGCATGGTATGTAAAACACAAAAATGCTCGTGTATAAATATATAACAAGAGCACCGCAAAGCGCAGCAATATACGCCCGAAGTGTTGTATCAGAGAATGGGAGCAAACTTTAGGCTGTTGAAGCCCAACGGACAGGAACAAGAATAAATCAAAGCGCTGTGAGCGCTGAAAGCCTGGGGGCTATAGGTTAACTCCCCGAAAAACAACTTTTCACCTACGTGTTCTAGCTGCGTTGAATCTTACCTAAAGCGCGGGTCGAAATGTGCAGAGGACGAAATTCAATATATGACACAGAATGAATGATTCACAAATATATGGGTGACAGGGAAGTTTGTTTTATTATGAAATGTACGTTAAATGAAAAATAATCACATAGTCAACATTATAAAATGTTTAAGCCAGTACAAATAATTCGATCTGCGCTTTGTACATCTTCAAGCGATATGATCTGATGATGTGGATCGAAAATTATTGTGTACCAATGACAAGACCTTGAAACAGAAATAAACAAAGCAATACCAGCAATGAAATATAAATACAGTACTGTACAATGTGTATAACAGAGAAAACCAAAAATGATTCGGGGTTACCTTGTAGTTGTAATCAGTGAAACCGTTCACTGGGCCTCGACATGCAGCGTCCTCGATAAATGGCGGGTGAATTTGATCACGTTAGTTCCTTCTCGGGAATGTACGTAAATTATATCTTTTTTTAGAGACATTTATTTTTAGGTAAATATATATGTTATCGTTCGTAAATAATAAAGTTGTCAATGAAATAACATCGGAAATTTGAAAATCAAACTACAAACTCTTATATCGAGCTTCGTACGTTTTCGTAAATTTCCGTAAATATCCGTACTTTTCCGTGATATGCATATGATTATCTTCCGTAATCAGCTAACAGCGTATTAATTTCTAAAACAGAAAAAAATGTGTAATGCAGCCCGTAAGCTATATACCTTCCTGCAGTCGTTTGAAGTTTTATGTACTATTTTTATTTGTAACATGTTCTTATCATATGCGGCATTCAAACAGAAGATTGATCTGGTCTGTCTTGCACTACTTTCGCATAGCGCATGTTTACAGTTGTTATTCGCACATAGCACGGCTAAAATTCTTGCAGGGTTTGAAATGTGGTATACTAACTTAGGCCTTGGGGACTTTCAGTCCCCAGGCCAAAAATTGAAGTTATATAAAAAAATCTAAGTCCCCAACCAGAAAATCCTAACCTGGTACAAAAATGTCAAAAAACACCAAAAAATTGGAGGTACCATTCATGTTGTACCACAGAAAAGTGGTCTCGGTTTTTCCGTACTGCCAATAATAAAAAAGTTACAAAATATGCTATTGATAGTAACATAAAAGGGAAGTAATTTTATAAAAAAATTAAGCAAACAAAATAGAATCTCCCAAATAAAAACAAGAGCACTGTAATCAAGAGCAAATGCAGAGCAATATCCACACAGTTATATGACGCTTGAACCCTAAGTGTGACCTTGACCTTGAAGTGAGCCATCCGGAACATGGCTTCTGCACATCGTCTCAATGTGGTAAACAATTGTGTCAGGTTTCTTCGAAATCCTTCACTGGGTTCAAGAGTTACAGAGCGGAAGGGAAACAAAATCATATGACCTTTGACCCCTAAGTATGACCTTGACCTTGAATCCAGCCATCCGGAACATTGCTTCTGCACGTCGTCTCAGTCTGGTTAACATTTGTGTCAGGTTTCTTCGAAATCCTTTAAGGGGTTCAACAGTTAGAGAGCGGAAGGGAAATTGCTAACGGACAGACGGACAGACGTACAGACGTACAGACGGACACCGAGCCGATAACATAATACGTCCCTTCGGGCGTATAAAAAGCAAACCTTGAGAACCAAAAAACGTATGTACTCAATGCCTTTGCAGAAGGCAGAGCACCAAGAGAAACACCCTTAAGGGCCCGACGAAACAGGCCAGAGGACAGAAATCAAAACAGTTTCGTCCCAGTGGGATTTAAAAACTGCCCATCACAGAGTCCCCCTCTTCCGTCAGACATAATCAAAGAGGGAAGCATAGCGTCCAACTGTAAACGGGTTGAACATCAAGCATGCGGTGTGTCTCAAAACAGTTGGGTCGTAACCTCTTTTAACAAAACGTTTTATAATTTTAGCAAATACAGTTGGAAAATTGCCATGACCCAAAATCTTACGAAGTTTGTAAACCACATCCCCATAAAAATCGGGTTTTGAAATACCTTCTCGCAGAAGAGTCTTTAGATTACTATTGAATTTCAAAACCAAATCAGAATTACGATAGTAAAATTTAGCAAAATATTTACGCAATTTGTAATAACGGTAGCCCTGTTGAAGAAGTTTATTTGTAATATATTGATTACGTTCATTGAAATCCTCAACATGACTACACGCTCTGGCAAACCGAATTAACTGAGAAATGTATACCCCATAAGATGCAGCATGAGGTACATCCCCATCCAAATGGGGGAAATTTACAATACTAAAATTAAAATCATCCCTCTTGTCATAAATTTTGGTATGTATAATATTGTTATAAATAGAGAGATGTAAATCTAAAAATGAAGCACCAGTATCCAAATTGTTAGTTTTAATTAACTGGAGTTCCCGGAGATAAATAGTGTCCACCAATTGACCAAAAAACGGGTTATCCATATTAAGAATATCATCCAGATAGCGTGATGTATTATTAAAACCAGTGATAATGTCTGCCTGCGTATCTGGAGAAAGACTCAACATAAAGTCTCTTTCATAACAATATAAAAACAAATCTGCGACAAGGGGTGCACAATTTGTTCCCATGGGAATACCGATTACTTGTCTGAAAACTGCATTCCCACACCTTATATAAATGTTGTTCAATAAAAAGGAAAGGGCTTTACAAACTTCGTCACAGGTCCACATAGTATAATGTTTAACAATACAGCTAGTAAAAAAAGCTTTATCGAAATTGCAGGCGAGAAATGTAACATTCTTCCTGGCAAAAGTCTTTTGAATTAGGGCAGTTAGCTTGTCATTTATCAAATTATGTGGTAAAGTGGTATACAGAGTAGAAAAATCGTATGTACTGACTGAAGTTACTTTGTTATTATTAACTTTAAACTTATCCAGGATTTCGCCAGAATTTTTGATCGACCAAAATAAATGTTTACCAGAGTTTTCGTATACTTTATCACAATATCTTTTCACGTGGGCTTTTATAGCAGTTAGGCAAGATGTTAATAGTTTTGAAATATTTGTAGTGGTACAAGAGCTTGAATTAGCGATGAAACGAGCTTTATATGGTTGTTTATGTAATTTAGGAATCCAGTACATAGTAGGAAGTTTAATATGTTGATCATCTATACGAACTGTCAAATTAGAAACTTCACTGATGTGATCTTATGAATGAACTTATTATTATGAACAGTGATCAGAAAGTTTAACTAAATTATTTCTATGCCAAGAGAGAATCTGGATCACCTGAGATAAAAATCTAGGTCATACAGTCAAATCAAAGACAGCATGAGAATTGGTCATATTGTTATATAAAGGATTGTTTGGTCAAATTCGAATTAATGTCGTCTGTGGTCAAACACATATGAAATAATAACCTTGTTCACACATTAAATGCCGGGAAAACTCAGTCATCTTAGAAATTGATCAATATATTAACCTCATTGACTTCTATGAGAAATTATAATTTGTCAAATCAATTAAAATATTTACTATACAATCACCATGAATAATGTTTGCAATATTAAATTTAATGATTCCTAGGCAAAGCTCGTATTTGGGTCTCTTTTGGTAAAAAGGTAGGTCACCTTGTCAAACGAAAGAGAATAAAGTTAACGCTGTTAAAGCCATATATAAATCATCATGAACATTTGACAAAATGTTTGGCACAATGTTTTTTGGGTAAGGTTCGAATTGAGTAAATTTAGCATTAAAACATGGTCACACGGTCAAATCGAAGAAATCATTATTAACACTCTCTATATGAAATATGTATTAAACAATCATAATTAAATTAGTTTAGAACGTTTGTCACAAATAAGTCAACGTGTCAAAGTGCAGGAATGTTTTGTGAAAACTCTAGAGGGCATATTGTATGCCAACACAAATTGAAAATAGGTCAGAATGTTCGTCTCTGGTCTATCTGGTCTCTATCTGCTCACATAGGGTCACACACTATGTCAGGCGCTAAAGTGAGCGACAAAGGGCCAGTTTTGCCTCCTTTTTTCTTTTCCATAATATTCCCATTTTGTTTTCCTTTCCGTTTCATTAATGGCGTTATGCTCACGGACCTGGCATTCGGACGTCATTTGGAACGCTGGAAAGTCACTTGTAGCAATACAATTTCATTCCATAAATGGTTTGTTTTTAATGATTATTCAATTTGTGTTTTTTCTAGAGAAATGCTGAAATATAGCAATATTGACCAGTTGCTGACAAGTTGTTTCCCGATACATTCTGACAAGGTTCCAATATAGGACCCATAAGCTCAACTATAGTATATTTTACCGCGACTTGCTAAAGAACAGGTCTGCTGTTGCCATATTAGATCTTAAACATGCTCGAACTGCCACTCACATTCTGTGCAGCTATTAGCTTAACACTATTAAAGACGAACGCTACAGTTTCATCATTTTTTCAAGCAATGATAATTTTATATAATTCCGTTTGTTGTTAGGGTAATATCTGCTAAGTCAGAGTATAAAATAAAAAAGTTCACCAGCCTTATTTAGAAGTAATGGACACTTTTTGAAGTATACCCCCGAAAGCAGTAAAATGACCCATATCTCGTTTTTATCAATAATAAAACTCTAAATTTGGCAACTCACCATTGCTTTTTATTTAAAATGTTAAGCAATTGATTATATTTCACGAAACTACATGAATTGAGATTTCAAAATGTATTCAAACTAAAAACACTCAAAAAATTAGAAACTAGTTTTTGTAAAAACAATATGTAAAATTTATAGTCATTTGTCTTTGCTCAAAGTTTTTTTCTTAATGTTCAAGCACTGAGAATTTCTAATTTCTCGCTGAAGAATTGTTCAAACATCACTTTATTTAAAAATGATTTAAAAATGATAGGTCACCAGCCTTTTTATTGAGAAACATGAGCTTTGGTCTCGGGTGGGAGGGTGGTTTTGGAGGGGAGGCATGTGTTTAATGTCACTAACGTAATAAAAATAGCTAAATAAAAATTTAAATAGAAAAATTGTGCATAGTAAAACACTTACAAATAATATGTTAGAAAAATGTATCCTTCTAAAAGCATTTAAAATAGTTTAAAAATCAACCTTTGCTAAACACTGACTTTTTAAGTGCTTTTAAAGGGAGGTAATAAACTTTCTTGATATACTGATTATTTTGCTATAGTTATAAGTTTTAAATAGGTTATAGTGATAGTATTGCTCAAAATAATCCTTTTGTATTTTTTTTATTTAAAGGTAATTGTTTGTGACATCTAATTAAACAACACTTAAATATTAAAGTATTTGATATAAAGCTTAGAATTAAACTGCCACGATCGTCTTTAAGAATTGAAGCTGCATAATGGTAACAAGTTTATATCGCATTTATAATTGATAAACTGGTTTTATCTGTCCCATATTCGTACTTGAACGAGATTATGTAACAATATGCATTTCATCATAGTTTAGATTGCCCAGAAAATGTATCTTTAACACTATAGAAAGGTTTCATTTTACGCCCACAAAACTAATCATCACATTTCTCACTTTGTTTCTTCTTTACTAAGCACGTATATGCTAAATCAATAAAACATACTCCGGATATAAGCACAAATTGAAATTACCCAAGAGACTTCATAATATGCAAAGTTTACTGTACACATAAAAATAAATTGATTTAAACTATAATTTGCAAAACTTAATAATGTTTATTCTAATTATATTGTTATACTTTAACAATTCAGTACTTTGCCTTGTCAACTCAGCACTTAAGGGCTTGGTGAAGGTATGTTTTCTCATATATTATATATGCAAATTATTGAAACTAGATCCTTTTCACACCACAACCTCCAACAATTTCATTCTCATACATGACTCATTAGAAGGGGCCAGACACGCACAAAATGATTTCAATATGACTAAGGCCATTTTACCGGTCAATATCACATATATCACCAAATTTATCCGCAGAGTAGATATGAATACCATGGATTTAACGATCAACAACTAAAAGGAATAGCAAGACAGGCCATGTCGAAATACTTCAATGACTATAAAACAAATGATCTACCTCGAATGATATTTTTCAACTAAAATTCAGTATGAGACCCTAAACCCTAGCCATAGCCCTAGCCCTAGCCCTAACCCTATATATCTAGCTGATGGAAATAAGAGGAAAGTTTCTTTTCCCCTTTGTTATGTTATCCCTGGTATGGGTGTGCTCTAAATGGCTAAATTAGTATGTCATTGTGTTTGTTATTTGTTTTAGCACATGCATCTTATTGATTATACTGTGTTTCATGTACACTTTTACCAAAATAAATCTATCTTTCTATCTATGTATTGAATTAAATAAAAATGACTTGATATGGCTTTAAAATAACGATTTATTTAACAAAATTAACAGTGCTACGCGTTTCATACAATTCACCAGGCACAATTGTAGTGAATTACGTTGTTACCATGACGTTGACGTCATTACTTCCTGCCAGGGAGATTACTGTTGTAAAAGGCAGACAATTTATGTAAATTGATGGCGTTAAGCCTTGGTTTGAATTTGTTGATAAAAAAGTGTTCTTTTCCTAGCATAGCTGAAACAAATTAATTTTTTTAATTTAAAGAAAAGACACATTTCAATTTTTTTTTCACATATATCTAAATGTCCACTAATAGGAATTTTTGTTGTTGAAGGGTCGTTTATTTGTTGTGAATGGAGTGTTCTACTTGTTCTAAGTTTATCTCCAGTTTGGCCAATAAAGTTTTCCCTACACACGGTATGTAACTTTTCTAATCAAGAACTTTTTCATAACATAAGAAATGCATTGCCACTTTTACAATATTACGCTGGTATGTATGTGATCTTAAATAACTGCAAAATTATTAACAGCAATTGACAAGCACCAAATGTTACAAAGTTACTTACAAGAGCAAAAATAACGGAAACTAAAACTAAACCATTAAAAGTAACTGCCACAAACCCAACTGTTCGCTTTGACAACATATCGTTGTAAATACATTTTACAGTCTCAAAGAAATAAGTTCTACGTTAACCACGACATGTCATGCGATGTTCAAAATGTATTGTAGTTTATAACATGTACCGGGAGTAGGGAATACTATATTGGCCAAAAATATATGCTAAAATAAGACATTTGAGATAGGCTTGACAAACTCATCCGCCAAACTACTAAACTATTTATCATACAAAAATCCTAATTTAGAAACTGGAAACAGAAAAGGTAGGAATCTGCGTCAGAGTTTGGTTATGCTCTGCAAAGACTTTGTTTACAATCTTTTCCAGGGGTCAATCCAGAGGCCAGGGAAATATATGTCATTGAGCAATACATCAATGGTCTTTCCCGTCTCGAAGTAAGGAGTCACGTTCAGTACAGACATCCTCTAACAATAGATAGTGCAATTGCGCTGGCAGTTGAATTTGAGACTTATGAGGGATCTTAGGATATATTGAGAAAACCTCGTTTTGAGGATGAAAGCAATATACATTCAACTTCTGAAGCTACTTCCTCCTCTTATGGTCATACAAGTAAATCAGACTCTGTAACATAAAATAACGTTGCCAAATTAATTGAAAGTCTGACAAATACAATCAAGCGCACCAATAGTAGCAGCAAGAAGTGCATGCTTTTCACAATAAGGATATTAAAATTAGTTAAAATAGTGCCAGATGACTGAATAGCAAAACAGCATGCATGTAAAGTGATTTGGATAACACTAGATTACAAAATAGGAACATTTGATCATTGGTATTTGATGTTGATAAGAAATGACTGTTAAAATAAGCATTCCTGCTACAGAGATAAACATTCTGGTCTATTTTTTTATTAAGATGAACATATGAGCGCCGGAGGTTCACACTAAAAATATATATTAAATTTAAACTTTTCGTGAGTGGCCGAGCAATCCATACTGGTAATACTAATAGAATCCAGATATATAAACAAGGAAGTGATAAATGAATAACTGAGGAGTCCAAGCCGATACAATACTTAAAGAATTAGTGTCAATCTAAGGGGACAAATGACCAAAAGACCACTTATCAACATTCATTCTTAACAAAGTCATCATTGCGTGTCTGAAAACACCAAGCATGTTTTTTTAGTATTTTCATTTAAGTAGCAAAGCAATTCTTGAGCATTTGAGCATTCAAACATATCTACGAGCATTGTTGTCAAAACAAATGCTTAAGCAATATATCTATAAATTGATAAACAATCCAAGACGACACATATATGCTAAAAAAACAAAAATAATATCAAACAGGGAATACCACGTACCAAAAACGCAGCCTCCCAAACGCCCCACCCCAGAAGTGCACACCCCCCCCACACACACACCCCCACGCACACCACCACACAAACACCATATGCAAACACCTAACTACCACCACGGCAGCGGAATTGACGTCGACACATCACTGTAATATTTTGATTTAAGAAATTTGCTTAACGTTAACATACTTGAGTGGCTTGGCGATCCCATCCGGCAAATGAGAATTATAACAAGCATGCTAAAGTAAGTCATGATAATGTTTTTAGAATTACATAACTAAACGGTTCATGTTTCGAGTACAATATCTTTCCAATCTGGGAGGTAGATATCGAAGTGATTATGACTAGTTCTTGTTTGATGTCAGTCGACGGTAATCCGGGACGGGTATATATTTTTTCACCGTCTGTTTTAGGAGTAACAGTCAGTGAAAGTGTCAAAAAAGTGAACTTCCAGTTGTAATTTTTGAATCCACATAACTTCTTTTTTCTGCATGATATTATTTCTGATGATTTAATTTTTAAAATTTTCCTGAATACAGTTGATTCAAACACCAGGCCTTGCTAAACTGAACTTACTTACCTATCAGCAAACATGTCAAACACTGTAACAAATATAAGCATGTGTGGCGAGAACAAAAATATCTACTTTTACCTGTATATCTTAAGGTAACAGGTATATTGAAATAGTCCCATAGAAGATTAATAGAAAACACTTTTCATTGTAAGGTATGGGATGAAATTTCCTTTTGGAATTACAATGTATTATATATGACAACAATTAAAATTTGCCAGTGACGTTAAAAAGTTATGATGCATCATTGTATTCAAAATTTTTGATAAAGTTAATATCAAAATGAAATAACGTTTCATGTTTCCTGTGCCACCGTTAACTGAATGTGCCACATATCTGTTACAATTGTTTAAAATGTAGATGGTTGTATCTGATTTATGCATGTTTATTTACAGCGTGTGCTATGTAAGTATATAATGTTGATGGCGCCATTGATATTGTGCAAGATATTGAATCTATCTATTACGTTACTTGTTGAAGACATGTTGGCGTCGGTCTTGAGACTGTATAAGACATAGCGAAATAAGTATATAATGCAAATGGTTCCATAAATGCTGTACAGCTTTGCATCTTTTCACGAATGATTAAATACGTTAATTGCTGCAGACACGTTGGCATTGAGAATTGACCAAAAGTAATATCATCAAAATATATGCTAAACTCAGCCATCCTTGAGTAGCTGAGAAGTCAAAACTTTGTCATGTTGACACAAATATTCAAGAATTACTATCGAAATATAGCTAAGAAGTAATCTATGAGTAGCTGAGCAATGCACACCGAGAGATATTCAAGATAATTATCATCCAAATATATGCGAAACTATCTCATCCTTAAGTAGCTAAATTACCATCATATTTGTTATATATCTGCCGATATATCTCCTTTAGCTTTCTTTAGAATCGCTAGCTTAGTAGATATATTAAAATATAAATTCGACTAATATTCATAATAGATATTTAAGTACAGAAATACAATAACATTATAATCAAATGTGTATTGATGATAATAAATAAAATGATCAAATAAATAAAATAAACATAATGATAGTTATCATTAGGACCGTTTGACCGTCGACATATATATTTCTTTAAATCTGTTAGGTTCCCGAACAAATGTCCATGTCACAAAAACAACAGCAAAATTATTTCATGCCATTGTTCGATCAAAATCAGGATACAAAATTTGAACTGAGCTCCTGTAGAAATGTGTTTATTGTTAGCTCACCTGAGCTGGCTCAGGGTGAGCTATTAGGATCGATGTCCGTCGTCCGTCGTCCGTCAACACTTAGTTCGTTAACACTCTAGTGGTCACATTTTTGCCTTAATTGTCACGAAACTTGGTCAGGATGTTTGTTCCAGTAATTACTCGGACGAGTTCTAATATGGGTCATCTCGGATGAAAAACTAGGTCACATGACCCAAAAATAGAAAAATCTTGTTAAGGCTCTAGAGGCTACTGTTTCAGTCCAAATATCCTGGCAATTTGTCAGAAAGGTTGTTTGGTTAATTTCTAGCTCAAGTTTTAATATGGGTCACCTGGGATCAAAAACTAGGTCACACAGCCCAAATATGGAAAAACCTTGTTAACACTCTAGAGGTAACATTTTCAGCCCAAATATCCTGGAAATTTGTCAGAAAGGTTGTTAAGATGATTTCTAGCTCAAGTTTGAATATGGGTCATCTGGGGTAAAAAACTAGGTCACACAGCCTGAATATGGAAAAACCTTGTTAACACTGTAGAGGTAACATTTTCAGCCCAAATATCCTGGAAATATGACAGAAAGGTTGTTTTGATAATTTCTAGCATAAGTTCGAATATGGGTCATCTGGGGTCAAAAACTAGGTCACAGAGCCCAAATATGGAAAAACCTTGTTAACACTCTAGATGTTACATTTTCAGCCCAGATATCCTTGAAAGTTGTCAGAAAGATTGTTTCGATGATTTCTAGCTCAAGTTCGAATATGGGTTATATGGGGTAAAAAACTAGGTCACACAGCCCAGATATGGAAAAACCTTGTTAACACTCTAGAGGTAACATTTCCAGCCCAAATATCCTTGAAATTTGTCGGAATTGTTGTTTTGATGATTTCTAGCTCAAGTTCAAATATGGATCATCTAGGGTCAAAAACTAGGTCACAGAGTCCAAATGTTAAAAAACCTTGTTAACATTCTAGAGGTTACATTTTCAGCCCAAATATCCTGGAAAATTTGTCAGAACGGTTGTTTCGATGATTTCAAGCTCTGGTTTCAATATGGATCATCTGGGGTTAAAAACTAGGTCACAGACCCCAAATATGTAAAAGCCTTGTTAATACTCTAGAGGTAACATTTTCAGCCCAAATATCCTGGAAATTTGTTAGAAAGGTTGTTTCCATGATTTCTAGCCCAAGTTCGAATATGGGTCATCTGGGTTCAAAAACTAGGTCACAGAGCCAAAATATGGAAAAACCTTGTTAACACTATAGAGGTAACATTTTTAGCCCACATATCCTGGAAATTTGTCAGAAAGGTTGTTTCGATGATTTCTAGCAACTTTGTTAAAAGCAGTTGTACTCGGGTGAGCGATAAAGGGCCATCTTGGCCCTCTTGTTTAACTCGCCACATATCTGCGTGTTGTTCTCTCTGTGTATTATTTTGGAGCCACCTACTCTAGTTACATTTTGAGCTATAACTTGCGTCAATGCAAATGATTATTACGCTCTCCATACTTTCATGCAAATGATTATCCTTTCAGGTAACCTGCGTTATTCATCTGATTGGCTGTTTTCATCACGCCTCCTATAATGTATGAACCTTTGAGATGTTACTGTAGCCATCAGCATGTATCGGGGAAGTATGTTTATCATATGCAGGAATTAACATACGCAAAATTTTAAGTAATATGGACTTTGTTTTCATCTCATTCACAACTCGTTTATAAAATTATATTATTCCTAAAGGAAAATGTAGCATTTACTATTTTCATATATCACTATTTTCCAGCCTTTAAAAATAAAGAAACGAATGTTTTGCATTTGAGCAAAATATCTATTGCAATTGGAATAGTGTGATGTTTAGAGTAGTCTGCTACAAAGAGTGTGTAAACATATAAACAGTTTGCTGGATTTAAACAAATGAAGTTTTAATTACATGTTCCTGCGCCTTTGCTAATTACATTACCAGTATATCAGTCTGTTACCAGTATACAGTTTTACGGGACTGTAATATTTAGAGCGATATATAATACAAGTTTATATAAATATATATAAATATTTGTAGATTATTTGTGCGATAACGATAAAACTTGTTTGACCATCATTGAATGTTACTGCTGAAAATATGAATCTGTGGTAAAGACATTTAAATGGTTTTTAAGTTTAAGTGGGATTGACAATGTAAAGAAGAATTTAGTGACACCAGCAAAGGGAACTCTTGGAATTAGTCCTTAAACCACAGGGAGAGCTTGTTATTTACAATGTATCAAATGACTTTGAATAAAAATATGTTGCATTTCAGGAGTAATTCCTCATCTGCCATGTTCGCTTTTTGCACACAATCATGTGAAAATTGGAAACCTCTTTTTAATTTCAAAGGAACATCGGCCGCTATGTAAAATGTTTTTTTACGAATCTATACGTAATTTAGTAAATTTAAATATGTTGTTTCTTTATCAAATTTCAAAAAAAGATTTAGAATGTATCATTGCATTACGGCATACATGTCTTTGCATGCACTAAATGAATTAGCATGTGTACATAACTGTTTATGCTGCCTAAGTGTGCAGACAAATTCATGTTATTCAGTCACAAGTCTTTTAGACACAGACATACAATTAATTGTTTTGACTCCTTTTCCGAGTGTTTAAAAAAATGCATGTTTGACCTTATATTTACTTTAAAAAATGTAACATGTACTATGAATGTTTGACCCTCATTTGGAGTGTCTGAAAAATACATGTTGGACTCTCAATTGGAATGACTGAATAAAATAATGGACTACACCACGTGCACTGAACGAGACAGAAAGTAATTTCTAAATATATTAAAAAGACTCAATACATACATTTTGAAAGCCAAAGAAAACAGTCACAACACACAAAACTAAATTGGAGTGACTTGCTGAAAATACATGTTTGACTCTAAATTGCAGACACTGAATGAAGAGACAAGTGTGATACTATATTGCAGAGCCTGGAGGAATATGTATATCTTACTATAAATTGGATGGACTGGAATAACATACATGTTTGACTCTAAATGAGAGAAGCTCGATCAAACTACATGTTTGACTGCTAATTCAGGTTGCTTTATCAAAATTCATGTTTGACTTCCAATTCAAGAGATTGGATCACATTACATGTTTGACACTAAATTGGAATGACTGGATCAAAATACATGTTTGACACAAAATTTGAGAGACATTATCAAAGTACATGTTTTACTCTAAATTGGTGTGTTTAGATCAAAAAGCATGTTTGACACTTAATACGATTGACTGGATCTAAATAGATGCTTGTCTGTAAATTACTGGGTCGTAATCCTTCGTGTTCCTTAAGCGGCAAGCATCGAACTTTTTTTTGAAGCTATGTAGAGCTGTGTACTAAACCAGTTCTGCATTGCTTATTTCACTTTATGATTGCTATTATCTCACCTGTTATATATGCAACGTGAATATAGATTTTAAACAAATCGTTTTTTTAAATTATTTTATCTATATGAGGACTGTCATGCAAAGTTAATGTGGTCTGAATAAAAGGATGCATGGCAACGATAGAAATAGCTAATAACAGTTTCAGACAAATACAAGAAATATTCAGAATGACGAAATGGTTTTTATTATCTTTAATGCCAAGTTTCCAGCTGTATATATCCATGCAGTAGGAGCGTCTGTATCATCGTTTAAATTTATTATGACATGTAGATGTTTAGGCAGCATCGTTATTTTCGTCATTATATTGTACATGTGATATGATTGTTTCATAAATATTCCTATGAGCAGAAGCATAATATGGAGAGGCAGAGTGCGCGAGGATCCTCACATCAACTGTTCTTATTTCAAGTCCGTTAAGCTTTGTTACTGGAAGTTCGGCCAAACGAATGGTTGTCATTTAGCCAAGGGAATAGTGTTTCTTTTTGTGCTGCAGCCGCATTGTATTTTAAACAGTTTCCGTTACATGATCTTAATGTAAATTCTTAAAATATGTTAGTTGTCTGTCCTTTCGTGTATTTTTCAACACATTTTAATCGAACTTAAGTTGCAGTTAGTTTACGCAAACAAGGGAAACCAGGTCGACAAATAAAAGGAAACAGTTCAGAATGACGAAATGGTTTTTATTATCTTTAATGCAAAGTTTCCAGCTGTATATATCCTTGCAGTCGGAGCGTCTGTATCATCGTTTAAATTATGACATGTAGATGTTTAGGCAGCATCGTTATTTTCGTCATTATATTGTACATGTGATATGATTGTTTCAAAATATTCCTATGAGCGGAAGCATATATGGAGAGGCGAGTGCGCGGGACCTCACATCAACGTTTTGTCCGTTCTTATTTCAAGTCGTTAAGCTTTGTTCCTGGAGTTCGACCAAACGAATGGTTTCCATTTAGCCAAGGGAATGCGTTTCTTTTTGTGCTGCAGCCCCGCATTGTATTTTAAACGTTTCCGTTACATGATCTTAAAGTAAATTCTTAAAAATGTTAGTTGTCTGTCCTTTCGTTTTTCCCCCCCCCTGTATCCCCCCCTTTTCAACACATTTTAATCGAACTTAAGTTGCAGTTAGTTTACGCAAACAAGGGAAACCAGGTCAGCAGAAAGGCTTTTTGAAGCAAGCAGATTGCAATCAAAGTCAAACATGCCTGCAGAGAAGAGAAAGAATATTGTTAAGATTTATGCCTGTAGTTGATCGTAATTTCGTTGAAAATATTTGTCAAATTCAAGTAAAAGGTTGTTAAACATGGTAAAACTTTGAACAGTAATCAACAATGTGTAACTGTTGGATTTTTTTTCTTGATTGATTTTGTCTTAAGACAAAATGTTAAAGAAGCTTTTGTCTACATAGTCTCGTATATTTGCATTTACAGAGGTGTTAATTATGCTTTGGTGAAATGATAGAACAGTTTGGTACATAATTTGACAAGTGACTTTGACTTTAAATATTCCCGCAGTAATCATGAAAAGTTCCGTTTGAATTAAAAATTGAAAGAGTTTAAGCTGTATATGAATGCTAATAAACGAACTGCAAAGTACCATTTCAGTGGCATGCAACAGATGTAAGTTATAAATGTTCAACTTTATTTTTCTTAAAAAAGCAAAATTGTAAATTGGACATTTAAAGAATAAGACGGCAAAATGGACTGTCGAACCAGTGCGACTACACCTGCAGGTGTATTTGATACCTTAGATGCTACAATATACTATTTCAGGGATATCTTATAAGATGATCTTTATATGTATGCATGTAAACACACCGATAATGTCTATTCACTCTTAGACATAACTACCAATCTTCTAGGCATTTATGATGGCATTCCCTGTTTGATATTATGTTTACTGTTCTTTAATTCGTAACACTCCATGGTTTATTGACAATTTGCAAGCATCTCCCTGGTCTAGCCCTTGAATCTTTACGGTATGTTATTGATCTGACCCGTATCTAATTGAAACCATAATATTATGTAAGTAGTCGATGTTGAAATAAAGGGAATCTGCATTTTATACAAAGGCGTGTCCTCAAATGTTGTTTGGGGTTTAGATAAATTTGAAGAACTCGAATGCAGTTAGTACTACGCATGTAAGTATTTTATGTGCGCCAAACAAAATTCATAAAACGTAGCCATACTTAGTGACTGTGTGACATTGGAGTTCGAAAAAGATGTGCCAAATACTGGTTGATTTTCTCAAAATGCGAATGACTAGGATAGTTAAACAATAAAGATGTATAATAATGTATACGATGATGTAAATGGTGTTATAAACTGGGTTTCATTTTGAGACATGGGTTTGGTAATGTATTGGATAACCAGTCTACTTACTCAAAAGTTGTACATAAATGTATATCAAAATATATGTTTTGACAGAATAGACATGAGGCCGTAAATTCAAACAGAAAGCTTTCTAAATACTTTTTTCTTAAAACTTTATAGAAAACATTTCATATGTCAATCTCAAAATAATTTCTCTAGACGTATAATGTCTACAAAAAAGAAGAAGTATTAGTAAAAGCAATTGAAATATTTTTCGATAGAGCTTCTGATAAAAGAAAAGAAAATAATTAACACCACTTAAATGTACATAATATGATAAATTATTTGGTGAAAAGTTTATAATACTAGGTGTTGCTTGTATAAATGTGCGTTTCCGACATAATTTAGAGCATGATTTAGAGTTATATTCTATTCTTTCACTTTTCATTAGTTATTCTCAGTTTTCTCTATTAATTACGATTGATTATAGACACTTTTGCAAGGTATGAATCACATAATACCGGGCTATATTTCATCATAGTCACTGGACGCTTATGGCATTGTTAGAACTAATCTTGGTCATTTCAAAGGTTCAATAAAACAGCAGGAAGGAACTGTTAGCCAATAAGAATGCATATCATATGTAGCAGTTCGGTATGGTGTAAGGATGCTTTTAATTGGTTAAAGTATGTAATGCACTGATGCCGCAGTAAAACATATCGGAGATTGAACGTATTAAGGGAGACAGCCAGGTTAGCTCAATATGTAGAGCACGATACTTGTGATTTCGGGAATGTCGGTTCGATTCCCAAGGCTGTCCAACTAAAAATACTGACAGTCTTTCGGATGAGACTTAAAATCGAGGTCCCTTCATGTATGGGTGCTATTCATATGGCATATAAAAGAACCTGGGGTGTCTCTGGAATCAGGACACTTTCTGTATCTGGCACTATTCTCCGAAAACCTAAGATTACTAACCTTTCCTCGGGGCGTTGGTCATATGGATTATCCAGTACCAACGATAAAAATCTAATTACACACTAATTAGGGAGAACTGCGGTGGATGTCGGTGTAAATGGTCGAAAGCTGCCTACTAAATGATTATAGTGACTTTGTGCCAGATATGCTAAAAGGGCTCAGACTCAGAACTGGAAGCATTGTGTCAGACATATAAGTCTTTTAGATCTTTTAAATCCTAGTGCTTTAAAATTGGGGTACAGTCTTTGGCTATTAAAGTGTACGGGTCACTATATAAGTTAGGAGCTGAAACTATGCAGGGATAGTTGTATCCTATATAGGGCTATATAACTAAACACATAAGACAATAGGGTTTTCTTAAGGAACAATACTTGCTAACAATGTAAAGCACATGCATATAAATATGTATAAATGGCTTTAGACACGTTAACATACAAATACACGGTGCTATAAAACAAAAATAAGGCTTTAGGGTTTAAACTATTTATTATTGTTTAATTCACGATATTTTTTTCAACATTAAATCATTTAGCAATCATTTGTTTTCAATAACAAGGCAAAGCAGCCTAAGGAAAATTCTTATATCTATAAAACATTAGTGTAGGCTATCGGACTAATGTTGAGATTTCTAGACGCTACCACACGAATATTTAGACCCATGAGAAAACAGGCGCTTGAATCGTTCAAGATATTTAGTTGAAGCGGTGGGATTTGGCACATTAACGGAAAACCCCCGTCACTTGCCTACGTTTTGAGATCAGCGACTTACTTGCAACATATAGACAATGATGGATGAAGCAATGCGAGTCCCGCATTATGAAATGTAGTTGGACTTTCCGAATGGACAGTTACGAGAGTTAAATTGTCAGAACCAAGCTTTTACATTACAAAATGAAATTTCAAGCTTGGAACGAGAAATAGGCAACTTACAGTTGTCAATGGATCATCCAGTTTCTGAAACAATTAGTGTTTCAGCATCAACTCCAGCCTCATATATAAAGCGCAAATATGCTACAACGTTTGATCAAAGAAAACGAAGAAGGCTTCTGCCAACACCATAATCTT
>JAFMSR010000004.1:57591619-57654673 GCA_022818135.1 Saxidomus purpurata | reverse complement strand
AATGTGTGTCCTGTTTTCAAGATATGATTTAAACAATTTTAATGTACAACTTGAAACATTGTATAAATTTAATTACTGGAGAAGTATTTCGTGATCTACAAGATCAAAAATCTTTCTTAAATCTAAAAATACTGTTCCCACCAATTTACCACTATCAATATCCTTTAACCATGCATCTAATAATCTTATAAGAACAGTATTAAAAGAGTGGTGTTTCCTAAATACGGACTGCGTTTTAAGTATAATATCAGTTTTTTAAAAGTGTGACTGTACTTGTGTTGCAATATGTCGCTCAAATATGTATGATATAGTTGGAAGAATAGAAATTGGATGGTAATTGTTTTGGATCGTCTTTGTTACCAGCTTTAAATGTTGGTAGGAGAAAATTCTTGTGAAATGCTATTATTAATTATAGACGAAATATAAGGTGTAATAATATCACCACCTTGTTTTAAATCTTTAGGGCCAATACCATCAATCCCATGGGCCTTCCCACTTCTAATTTATCAATTATTTTACGAACTTGATATAGCATTATCTAATTTGTCTAAAACATATCTATACTCAGCTTTTTGTCAAGCATGACTTTCAAAGACAAATAATTTTCGTTTGAGATCCTTGTTGTATCTATAATATGTAATATGTTCACACAATGTTTGTTTAATTCATTTATAATATTTAATATATAAAGGACCTTCAACAAATTTATTGTTTTTTGTAAGTCTTTGGGGCAATGTAACCTTATTGGTTTCATTCAAGTTTGATATATCCCTTAAGTTACTCAAGAGATAAGACTGATTTTTAAGCCCCCGAATGACGGCATATTAAAATCGCACCGTCCGTCCGTCCGTCGTCCGTCTGTCTGTCCGTCCGTCCGTCTGTGCGTCCCCACTTTTCCTCAATTCGTGTCCGGACTGTAACTCTGTCATGCATTAAAGGATTTTAAAATAACTTGGCACACATATCTAGCACATCAAGACGACGACCCACATCCCTACATCAAAGGTCAAGGTCACACTTGGAGTATGAAGGTTATGGAATCCTCTATATATGCACACATTCGTGTCCGGACTGTAACTTTGTCATGCATTGAAGGATTTTAAAATAACTTGGCACAAATGTCTAGCACATCAAGACGACGTGTCGCGTACAAGACCCACGTCCCTAGCTTAAAGATCAAGGTCATACTTAGAGTTTGAAGGTAATGGATTCCTCTATATATGCATATATGCACACATTCGTGTCCGGGCTGTAACTTTATAATGCACTGAAGGATTTTAAAATAACTTGGCACAAATGTCTAGCACATCAAGACGACGTGACGCGTGCAAGACCCACGTCCCTTGCTTAAAGGTCAAGGTCACACTTAGAGTTTGAAGGTAATGGATTCCTCTATATATGCATATATGCATACATTCGTGTCCGGACTATAACTTTATCATGCTTTGAAGGATTTTAAAATAACTTGGCACAAATGTCTAGCACATCAAGCGGATGTGTCGCGTGCAAGACCCAAGTCCCTACCTCAAAGGTCAAGGTCACACGTAGTGTTTAAAGTAATTGAAAACTGTATGCATGGTTACTCTGTCATGCATGGAAGGATTTTAAAATTATATAGCACATTTATTGAGCACATGGAGAGGACACAGACTGTGAGGCACCCAATTCGGGGGCATTCGCCACTTGTGAGGGACAGCTCTTGTGCATTGTTAAATAAATCTTTCTTACTTCTTTCTATCATGGATGAAACATTATTTCTTAGAAATTTATAATGAATTATGTCTCCATATTAGTGGCACGGTGAGTTTTTGGTACCTGAAATCAGAAAATTTACATATCTTTAAGTAAAAGTACTTTTTACGTAATAATTAATTTCACGTTTTATATCACTTGATATATCTCGACAAATGCTACACTTCTATCGCTACATCCCTAACTGTTTTTTTTGAATATGGGGTTTCCATAATATAATAGAATACTTTAGAAAGTATATGAATAAGTTGTGTAGATAAATGTGGCCATACTACTTAAAAAAAAAAAAAAAAAAAAAAAAAAAAAAAAAAGAGGTTTTTTAAAAAAAAAAAAAAAAAAAAAAAAAAAAAGAAAAAAATAATTTTTTTGTGTAGATAAATGTGGCCATACTACTTAAAATTTAAAAAAAAAAAAAAAAAAAAAACAAAGCTATTGTTTTTTAAATCAAAAAAAAAAAAAAAGAAAAAAAAAAAAAATTTTTTTTTAAAAAAATAAAAAAAAAAAAAAAAAAAAAAAAAACAAAAAAAAAAAAAAAATGGTAAATGCCATTATCAGAACATGCATGTTATATATGGAATTGGATAATATATTAATACTTGGTCTGACTCCCCCTATCCCCCCACCCACTCTTGTGATGATTTACCTGTATATAAACAGTATACTATAAAGTAAGTGTATCCCTTGTCACATGCAAAGCCTAATTAAACAACACCCCTTTTCCAAAGTCTGAAAGAAACTGCACGCAAATTCGGGGTTTATCTGTTAACGTTCACTGTTCCTAGATAAACTAAAGTTAATTGATCTGTTTAAAACTAACACAACTTAAATTATAATGTCATGTGCAAATAACACTATGATATTTATGGCACAAACTATACTAAATCATATTCTCTGTGATTATCGTAATTATGAAACAATCACAAATTTAAACGATATGGCGGCATGGAAATTCTCCCAGACTGTGTAACATACACACAGTTTGAACCATTTGAACTTTCAGTATTTGAACAGTTTTCATTCTGAGACAGTTGGGAGTCTGATTTATTGTTAGACATTGTTGGCTGGCACTCAGTGACAGGAGTATGAATTTCCTTACCAAAATTCACCTCTTTATTTAGTTTTACTAAATGCCTGCGATTACGCGAGATTGTAATTTTAAGTTTCTCTACAGCAAAAGATCTTGGTCGTGAATCTTCCTTTAAAACTTAATCCTCAATGCCCATGTCTTTAACATATACCCAATCCCCTGGCTTCAACTATGAGAGGTTCCGAGCGCGCTTGGCCTATTGTAATTTTCTTTTTAGCAAGTACGGTAATTCTCTTCTTTTTCTGTAACGCCTTTGAATTTTCCGACTTTTGCTCAAACTTTACAGAAGCTTGGGGTAGTGTACCTTTTCCCGAATAACATTTGCTAGGCGAAAGCCCATTTTGCAATGGCATAGCCCGTTATGTAAGCATAGCTAAGTACTGGTCGCAACACGCATTTAACAAACGTTTGAAAGTTTGAACTGCGCGCTCTGCTTCTGGGTTTCCCGCTGGATATCTCGGACTTGATGTTATATGTTCGATACCGTTATCATCATAATACTTGTTGAAAGTATCTGAGGCATACTTTGGCCCTCCGTCCGTGACTATTATGTCACAAAGGCTATGTCGCAATACATGTAATATGGATTTGAAATGTCCTACAACAGCCGCTGACGAGAGAGAGCTGAGTTTGGCTATAGCGAGAATAATAATCACCAGCATATATGTACAGCCATGCAAGTGAAATAAGTCTTTACTTGAACTTAACCAACACCGGTCAGGTGTAGCTATCAATGGTTATCTTTTATCGTTCTGTATTTTAGCACAAATGTCACATCTCTTTACCAGATTTCCAATGTCTTTGCTTATTCCAAGCCACCAGACATATTCTTTTGCCCGTGATCTACATTTATTGATCCCCTGTTGTGCCTCATGTAACCTTGCCAAAGTATCTGATTTCATTTCAGCAGGAATAATTTTTCTGTCATTCCTCATTAACACGCCATTATGACAGTAATTATTGCATGATATATTTGCAATAAAGTTGTGAAACTTCACATGACTTTGATGCAGGTATGTGGCTTGCGAAGCCTTGATAACTAATCAACATACATTTCAGTTTCAGTGCAATTTTTGCCTATCCTCAAATGTCAAATTGTCAAACACTGGATTTCTGCGTAGGAAGTCTGGCATATGCAGAATGTTGCATGAGAATTGCATCAGTCGTAATCTAAAGCGTTGAATTCGTACTGGTAGTTCACTTAGGTCCTTTTGTCCAAACAATGGTACTAATAGCTTGAGGTCAGTGACAATAGTAAAGACTTTCCCTATCAACAGGTCCTTGTGCTTTTCACAGCCATATGCAACCCCACGGGCTTCTTTTTCTATGGTAGAATACCTTTGCTCAGTAGCTGTTAGTGTCCTTGAAGCATAGGACACTGGTTTGAGATCACCATTGTCTTGCTTCTGGAGCACTACACATCCAGTTGCGAAGTTGGAACTGTCCGTCATTAGTGTAGTCTCTCTATTAGGGTCATATATTGCTTAAACAGGTCTTTCTGTCAGAATATATTTGATCTTGTCAAATGCCTCTTGCTGAACTCGACCCCAGTAAAATTGATTTTTACTGCTCAGCAAGTCGCGTATTGGCTTTGGATATTCAGCTAGAAGCGGAGAAAACTTTTCTACCTGTGTCACCATACCCATGCAACTACGCACACCGTGTACATCCTTAGGCGGTGGTAAGTCTCTGCGGATCTGCAGCTATGCCGTCTTGTCCAACTATGTGCCCTACAAATTTGACCGTGGTTTTCTTGAACACGCATTTGTCTGGGTTAAGGGTCAAATAAGCGTTTTCTAGTCTAGTAAGGACCATTTCAAGTCTTCACTTGTCCGTCCGAAAACTAGAACGTCGTCTGTCCGACATAAAACTCCGTCTATGCCTTCAAACATTTGTGAAATGCGCTTCTGAAAGTACTCTGAACTGCTGCTTAACCCCATAGGAAGACTTTTGAATGCAAACCTTCCGAATAGCGTAATAAAGTTGTAAGTAACTGACTCTCTGGTGCGAGCCTGATTTGCCAAGATCCACTATTGGCATCTAGATTACTAAAAAACTTGCCACTTTCAACCTTCCTATATTTTGGTCTATGATAATAAGGGAATATGTTCGCGTCGTTCATTTTATTCAAATGCGTAAGATCGACACATATTCGCACATTTCCATCATTTTTGGGTACACAGACTATTCCTGCACACCAATCAGTGCTTTGATCGACCTTGAAAATGACACCTGATCTTTCCATTTTCTCGAGTTTAGCTTTAACTTTCTGAAGTAATGGAATTGGTACGCGTCGCGCAACGGCTAGAGCATACGGGTTGGCTCCATCATTGAGTGAAATACGCTACTCATCCTCTAACTGCCCTTATTCTCAGAATAATTTAGGATGAGTGCGCTGTACAGACTGCACTGAAATAACTTCCTCTAAGTTCAATATGACCAAATTCAAATTGATAATCGCCGGTGTGCCTATTATGATGTGAATTTTGGAGCCAAATTGTTGAAAATAAAATTTGGTTATTGTTTAACAAATATGTTGATTTTGGTATCAAACTGTTCAGAATTTAGGGTAGATTTTCTATGTAGTATTTTAGGGATTTGTTTTATGCAATTTAAATCAATATTTAAAGAAAATTAATTTATTCAAACTTGTAATTTTTGCTAAATGTCAAATCTTTTAAGATGTTGTTAAGTAACTCAAAAGCCATAATACCATTTCTGCTCAAGAAAATAGTTTAATTGTTCAGGTATTAATCGTGAAACCTTTGTAGTAACACCACGATTTGCCACCATTCTCAAACAATGACTTTACTACAAGGCTTATCCAGGCTGCCATGCAATCACTTTGAAGTCCTAAATCTTTTATTTTGTTTGATTTGTTGTTAAATTTTCATTTGTTAAATGAGTTAATAATTTCATAAGTGACAGATAAAATATCACAGAAATATTGGTATATAAACCGGAATTTTATAGGTTCAAAATATTAATTAATGAATATTCAGAAATACTTAAATTACCTTATTTACTCTGTGTTTTTAAAACTTTGTGTACTTAGTGAAAAACTGGACATTTTCTAATTCTTTGTGACTCTTAAAAATATATGGGCTTTGTGTAAATCTATGTGTTATTCTAAGTGAACTGTTATTTACTGAAATAAATCATTTGTCATATTTGCCTGAGTGTCTTACTTGGAATCTTAAAAAAAGACTCTACCACTTGATATTGATTCGAAATGTCCCCAAAATTTAAATAAGAACAACGCTTCTTAATAATGCCCAACAAACTCGGTTAATACCGCTACTACATGTACAAATATGTCCTACTGAGTAAACGTTTTGATTGGCAACGTTTCGGTAAAAAAAATAAAACCAAAAAAAATAAAATTTTTTTTCCAGGGACAAAAAAATTTTTTTTTTTTTTTTTTTTTTTTGGAAAAAAAAAAAAAAAAAAAAAATAAAAAAAAAAAAAAAAAACAAAACAAACACTTTTTTTAAAAAAAAAAAAAAAAAAAAAAACCTTTTTTTTTTTTTTTTTTTTAAAAATCATCACTGTCAATCATTCCCATATAATCGCTTTGTTATGTGAGTTCACTTAATGTTTTGGTTTTGTAACAAATGATCCTGTTTCCCACATTTGTGGCAGTTTTTTCCCTTGGCAGGACACTTTCCTTGTATATTAGTCCTATTGCATCATGTACAACGTTTTTGCTCATGCATAGGATTGTGTACGGGTTTCTTTGATTTACTGAGATGTTGGTTGGCTTTCTTAGACACCCAATGTTTTGGTCTGGCTCCATACCTGACCTCATCTGCCAATCCCTGCTCTTTCTGGTGCTGAATTTTGACCTGACTCTTGACAATTTCGCTTTGTCTGGCCATTTGAACTGCTTTATCTAATGTCAATTCAGTTTCCAATTGCATTTTATTCTGACAAAATTGAATCTTATATTCCAATTACAATTTTGTCTCTTACTTGTTCATTTTTGTTTATCCTGGGAAAGCACAGTTCTCGGGAAGTTCGTACAAAGCTGTTATGAAGGATTCATCCGATTCGCAATGAAGTTGTCGACGTTAGTGAAATTTTGCACGCTCGTAAATAACGTATTTATTTGGGTTAAAACGTTTGTCAAATTCGTCAATCACTTTGTCAAATTTCTTTTGATCATCAGCCGCGGGCCCAAACTATTTCAATAATTTCCGCATTTTTACCCATGGTATATATCAAGGTAGCAACTAGAATGTCACCACCATCTTTGTGCAACTTAGACGCTGTTCTGTAGAATAGAATTCTAGTTTCCGTTCATCCATTTACTTTGCAGGGTGAAATCAAAATTATCAGGAGGAATTAACTTTCCCATGTCACATATAATTTAATGTTAACTTTCCAAGTTGCGCTTTTGTTGTTTTCTTTTCTTGTTTGTTTGTTAGTTTTGTTTTACAATTTAATGTAAGTCCATATTCATATTTTAATACAATCAAATGTGACTCCAAGTTTTACTTTATTTATTTACAATTTAATATATGTCCATTTATATCTTATTTCTTTTACAATCTTATGTAAGTCCATGGGGTTCACTTCTGACACCAATTATTCACTGCTGACCGAATATATTACCTTGTAGCATTGTTTAATATCATGATACAAGCGTAACGCAATATACTAACAATAAAACATGCTGTTATATATGGAATTGATAATAACTCTTGTGTGTAGTATAACAAGTATACTATATAGTAGTTGTGTCCCTTGTCACATGTAAGCCTAATTACACAACAATAGGGTTTCCAAATAAATATTTCAGACAATAACAAAATAGTTTCTGATATATCAGTGGCTATGATAATTACGTCATGAATCTGAAAACATGTAATGCTCTGATAGTTCCAATTCTTTACTCTGGATGTAAAGTATGAGGTTCCAATGAAAATAAGAACATGCAGCACACATGTCTATGATCATAATACCTTTCATGAATGCCAAAAGAGACGTGCACGGCGAGTCTTAGCTACATGGATTAAGAAAAACATTGAACTTAACATTAATTTCGTTATGAAATAATTTCACGTCTTCTTAGTCGATGTTCCTGAACAAATGTTACTCTCCTATGGTTACAACTCTTAACTACTGACTTAAAGTATATTGTTTCCATTGAAACATTTAAAAAAGTATATAAATGAGTTCTGTAGAATACTTTAGCCATTACTCAGAATTTACTGTGTTTCAGTCTTTTTTCAACTCTATTAATATAATTAACAAACCATGGAGGAAATCAGTCTTCTAATGGTAGAGATACTAGTATCAGGCATACATCTCTTTCTAAAAGCAGGGGGAGGAAGTATTACATTCCAAAACTAAAAATACTTCTTTTCCTTTTTTGTCTATCTCACGTAATGCCGCTACCATGGCTCCACTATGGATGAAAAGTATACATTTCAGTGGCTATAATACTTCAATTGTTTTGGATTTTGAAAATATCACGTGATGTATCTATGAATTATTTCATTATGATGTAAAAATTAATGGATTAATGGTATTTGTGTATCATTTTTATCTGTTCGTTTTATGAACTAGGTTAATGATATTAATAATTCAATATATATATATATATATATATATATATATATACGTGAAAAATTCAAAAAAATGTGCCGGAAAAAAGTTAAAAATATTAAAAGATAAAAACACAGTCCATGAGATAATTAAATTATTATTTGCCAACCGGTTTCGCTTTCATGCTCATCATTTTGACGCCATATTTGCCCTGATGAGCATGAAAGCGAAACCGGTTGGCAAATAATAATTTAATTATCTCATGGACTGTGTTTTTATCTTTTAATATATATATATATATATATATATATATATATCGATCAAGAAGGAAGAGTGAGTATTACTGTTTCTTGCAATGTTTTCCAACTCATATGAAATAACTCGATTGTGGCTCTAAATCGTAGCAGAGGGTGTGAAGTTTGCATGTCAGTGGCCACTTAAACTATATATATAATAATGTCAATGGTCAGAATATCTACATTTTCTGAATTTTAAGGGAATAAAATATGCTATCCATTGTTGTCTCTATTTAGCCATTTAACATACCTTAAAAAAACGATGTCTTGTTTTTTATGCTACCATAAGGCAAATAAATCACTATCATAAGATGAAATAAAAGCAATAATGTCCATAACTAGTTATCTAACGTTTCATCATTTAATGTGTCTGAGAAATGACTTTATGACGGTTCCAATTTTAAACTACCGTTGCGATGTAGGAGGTTTCCATCATAATATATCTGAAATGATATTAAGTGTTTACATGTCTTTTTACATTTTTAATGGCTATACTATAAAAAAAATTCTGAATATCACATAAATAAAAAAGGCTTCGCATTTTTATTTTGTAAGAAATTTTGTATATAACTTCATGTAGTTCCTTTTACAGTTCTTTGTTACAGACCTATGCCGTAATATCTGAAAGCTTGTTGAAATCTTAGAAACCCTTTTTTGGTCCGTTTTTATTGAATTTCTTTCTTATATTGTATGCACATTGACCCCTTTTTTATGTTTGCATTCTAAAACAAAGGTTTTATTCAAAATGTAGGCAACATATCTGAAAAACCTTGTTAATCCCTTATCATGAAAATATAATCTAAAAATGATTTATGAAAAAATGAATTATAGTAAAGTGGGTGGGATAATAATAAGGATCGTTATATTTATTTAATGGACTGCGTCTTGCCAGACCTTGATTCATTGATTATTTGATTTGCAACACTTTGGATTATATTCAAACTCAGGGCTGGCGTGATTTATACAGGCAAAAAGGGTGTCCTCCTAATTAATATCCTCATGACCGCTGACAACTGCTACTATGCAACTGGTTCAAGCAATCTGGACAATTTTTCTTATTTTCAAGATTTTTCTCGGAAAAAAAATGCGTGTTTTATGTCTATACGGAAATCTTTAAAGCTCTTCTACTCTGAAATCCTAGATATTTTGTGTGTGGTGTTGTCCAGTGAACCTCTACCAAGAGTGTTCAACTTAGGTCAAAATTGACCTTGACAGGGAGTCACTTGTTTTGAAATAGGTCTAAATATAAAAAACTTAATACAAAATTTATATTTTCTTATTTGAACAAAAATAATATCAAACAGGGAATGCCACATACCAAAACCACAAGTTCTAGAACTTAGAGAGAATTTAGCATGTGTCATTGCCTAGAGGACTTCTACTAACATTGTTCAAATGATGACCCTTTGGTTTAAATTGGCCCGACCTTTATATTTTGCATAGCTTTCTGTAAGAGAGACTTTAAAAATCTTTTAAAAACTGCAAGGCCTAAAGCTTAGATAATTGGTATGTAATAGTGCCTAGTGGTCCTCTATCAACTTTGTTCAAATCATGCCCAAAAATTTTAAAAAAAATACTCTTACCAACTTTGTTCAAATCATGCCAAAAAGTTTTTTAAAAAAAAAACAAAAAAAAATTAATTTCTTGAATTGACCAATGAGCAAAACATTTTTTTTTTTTTTTTTCTAACAAAATTACCTGCCTTGAAGAAACGTTGTTTTTTATTGGATGTTATCATCAGGCAGGCAAAATATTAAATCAAAGCAGAACGAGAACGCCACAATTTCCATATAATATAATTTGACGTTTTATACATGATGCAACTGAAAAAAAAGAACACTATCTCAAATTCTACATTGTGGATATTTTATTTAAATATCAGAGACAAATTTATTAAGTGTTGTTTATATGTCAGTGGCCATGATACTTAAAATATAACACTTTGATGGCTCCAATTCTATATTATGGATGTAATGCATGAGGTTTTAATAGAAATAAACGGGAAGTTATAAAGGGTTTTATTTAATTTGACCGTGTGTCCCCCGTTTTTACCTCAGGTGATCCACATTCAAAATTGATCTAGTAATAATTGCGATTAATTTTCTGACCAACTTTAATGAAAATTAAATTATGAATGTGAGATCTAGAATGTTCACAATGTTTTTATTGTTTTTGACTGTGATCTCTTCTAATCATCAGTGACTCAATTCGATTTTTTTTTTTCATTGAAGACATTGAGGTTAACGTTCTGCCAAAATTTCTTGATGATTGGTTAGTAATTGTGGCATTTAATGTGCTAACAAGGTTATTCTGTGATTTCACCATGTGACCTAGTTTTCTGCCACAGGTGACATTAATTCCAACTTGACTTAAAAGTCATTGAAATAAATATTTTGACAAATTTTCATAATACCTTGGAAGTAAATAAAACTTATAGTGTGTTAACAAGGTTTTTCTTTAATATGACTGTTTGACCTAGATTTTCATCTTACGTGACCCAGATTCTACCTTAGCCTTAAAATCTTTCTGTTAAACATCTGGACCAATGATCATATAATGATTGGTTATTTAAAACCGATCTAGAAATAACTGTGATTAAGATTCTGACCAAATTTGAAGATGATTTGGTAGTAAAAATGAGACATGGTGTGTAAACAAACTTTTGCTTTCATTTTACTGTGTGCAATTTACTGGTAGTTTGTAACCCCAAAGTAACCCATATTATAAATTGACCTAGAAAGCATTACAGCTAACACTCGTACTAATTTACATGACGATTGGTAAATTCGTGTGGCTTTTAGTATGTAAAATGGGTTTGCCTTTGATTTGATATGTGACATATGTTTTTATCCGGGTGACATAAATTCAAACTTGGCATTATTAAAACAAACATTTTGACCAATTAAGATGATGAATTGAAAGTAAATGTAACCTCTAGAATGCTATCAAGATTCTTCTTTGATTTTGCCATGTGACCTAAATTTCAAACAGATGTGATGCAGGTTCGAGCTCGATTAAAAAACTGATAGGAGAACCATTCTGACAAATTTTCAGGATGATAAATTAATAAATCTGGCCTCTAGAATGTTAAACAGGTTATAATTTGAGTTGATCGTGTGACATAGTTTAACCCAACTGATCTAGATTCGAAATTGACCTAGAAGTTATTGAGATAAAATTCTGACCAACTGTCATGATTAGATAGTACATATGACATACAGTGAATTAACAAAGTTTTCCTTTGATTTGATCTTGTGATGTAGTATTTGCCTAAAGTGATGCGATCATGACGTAGAAGCATTACAACAAATACAAATTTTCGTTCTGATCGTATTTCTTTTATTTGACTACATTATCTAACCTTTGAGCAAAGGTAACACAGGCTTGAATTCGACCTAGGTATCATAATGATATATATCTTGATCCACCTTTATTATGATAGACAGTAAATGTAACCACTAGAATGCTGACATTGTTTTTCTTATATTTAAAAATGTGACCTAGTTTTTTATCCAATGTGATCCACTTTCTAAATTGAACACACTTTCGTTAAGATAAACGTTCTGAATGATTTGTATGATGATTGGTAAATAAATATGGCCTCTACACAGTCTTAACACGGTTTATTTTTATTGGACCGAGTGACTTAGTATATAAGTATTTCATATTTTAATGATGATTGATTATTAGATATTGTTTCATAAGTCTTGACAAGGGCTTTCATTGCCTTGGCCTAGTTCACAGTCTCAGGTGAGCTAAATTCAAATTATGGGGCCATTCTATTGATGGTTGGTAAGTGAATGTGACATATATTTGGTAAAAGGGCATTTATTTTAATTGTCGGAATGACATAGTTTTTGACCACAGGTGACACAGATTCGACATAGGCCTAGACATCAATAAGTTAAAGGCCTTAGTTTGTTTCAGTGAAATACTGACCGGCAAGCAATTCAGCATATTAGGGATGTAGGGACGAGCTGTACTTTGTAATGTGATAATGTTAACACAGAAATTGTCTGCTTGATGTCGGGAAGTGCATTTTCAGAATGGCAATGGAGATTAGCAAGTCGAGTATTTGTTAACTATGAACAAAATTAACGAACCATTGACAAAAAATGTCTTATAAAGGTTGATGCTGTTATCAGGCACAGAACAGCTTCTAGTACAATGAAGCAGAAAGAGGAACTTTTACTTCCTAGAACATATAATATGACGTTTTTTTCCAATATTTTTATATAATATATTATGACTCTTTAATTGTTGTCATTGTATACTATGCATAAGAAGTATGGGGTTTCAGACGAAATTATTTTAACATTTAAATATATATCAATGCCTATACTATTTAAGATTATCTGAATATCAAGGGAATAAACAATGCGAGCCATTGTTGATTATATTACGAAATTTAAGATGCCTAAAAGAAATAAAGTATTGTTATTTATGTAACTATGATCAGGCAGATAATTCGCAATCAAAACATCAGATAATAGCACTTCTTCCTATAACTCATTATTTGAAGTTACATCATTTGAAGTATCTAAAAAAATGAAGTTATCCCTATATTATTACTGCAAGTTTGTTCAAATACATTTTTAAAATTGTGTATATGTTATGTAGTCAAATTGAAACTGTCATTTAGCAAAGAAATCAATATTCAAACACGATAATGAAATCATTAGAAATCAGTGTATTTGTTTAAGGTAACAATGCTGCACTGAAACTGAGTCGATCATACTGTCGATACTCTTTTACCTTCAACTGACTATTTTGATGCACACAGAAGTTTGGTCTTAAAATCGTAGGCAGTATATTGCATGGTCTGAAAGGCGAACCTAAACTATAATTTGACGTTTAGTCACTTCATGACTCTAAAATCGCTCAAAAACGTTAGTATGGACGATAAGTATTGGGGTTCCATTAAAATTTTACAGCTAACTAAAACATGTAGTTTTTAAAAGTAAATAGCCACAGAAATCGAATGCCAATGGCGTTCGGCATAGAAACGTTTTGTTGTCTATATTAACAACATTACTTATCTTTCAGAAGAAACGTTGTCTTCTGTTTGATGTTATCATCAGGAATATGAATCATCATTAAAGCAGAAAGTAGTCACATATCATGCTCTTTGATTTGTTTTTCAACACAGGTGACCTTAATTCGAACTTGACCTAACAGTCATTGAGATCAACAATCTGACCAATTTTCATGCTGTCTTTGATGCAGATGACCCAGATTCTACCTTCAGTTAAACATTCTGATCAATATACATAATGATTAGTTAATAATTTCAGATTCGAGGGTGTTATCTTTTCAATTGAATATTAAACATATTTTTTTTTTCATGATACAAATATTCAAACTTCGTCATGAAACAATTAAGAAAAACATAAATTGAATAAATGTATACTCTAGAGCATTAACAACAGTTTTCATTAATTTGACTGTGTATCCTAGTTATATACACCAGGTAAAACGAATTCAAAACCGATGTAGAAATAACTTTGCTTTATATTCTGACAAAATGTCATGATAAATAGATAGTAAATGTGGCATCTTAACATACCTTTTCTTTGATTTGACAGTGTGGTGTAGTTTTTGACCCCGAATTACCCATATTTTGAATGGGCCTAGACAACATTACAGCCAATTTTGGGCCAACATGTGGCTTCTTGTCTGTAAACAATATTTCCTGTATATGTGATATGTGACCTATGTGTTCATCCCAGGTGACTTAGGTTCAAACTTGGCATAGGTATCATTTGACAAAAAAATTAACCAATCTAAATGATGATTTGATAGTAAATGTGACCTATAGAATGCATACAAAAAATATTTTGAGTTGTTCATGTGACCTAGTATTAAAACCTATGTGATACAGATTAGCTCTTCACCAAGAAACAATAAGGATAAACATTCTGACTAATTTTTAGGATGATTTGTAGTTATAATCTGATTCGATTATGTGGCCTAGTTTTAACCAAACTGATCAAGATCTGAAATTAACCTAAAACTCACTGAGCTAACATTCTGACCATCTCCATAATTATTCAATAGTACACATGCCATACAGACTGAGTAAATTTACAAAGTGTTTCTTTGATTTGATCGTGTGACGTAGTCTTTCCCCAAAGTGACACAGATTCGAATATGACTTAGAAAGCATAACAATAAACACACTGACGAATTTTAAGAGGATTTTTGTTTGTTTCATTTGACTTCATATCCTAGTTTTTGAGCCAAGGTAACAAAGAACCCGACCTAGGAATCCTGAAGAGAACTATTTCGACCAATCTAATCATGATTAGTGGATTGTAAATGCAACCTCTAGAATCCGTGCGACCTCGCTTTTAATCCAATATGATCTACACTCTGATTTGAGCAAAAAATCATTAAGACCAAGATTCTGAATAATTTGTTTGACGATTGGTAAATAAACGTGGTATGTAGACAGTGTTAACACGGTTTCTCTTTGATTTGACCTTGTGACCTAGTTGTTTGCCAAAATTGACCAATAGTCGAACTTGGCCTAGAAATCATAAGGATAAACACTTTGATATATTTTAAAGATGATTGGTTTGTGAATATGACATAAAATTAGTAAACGGGCTTTTGTCATGGCCTTATGAAAAGGCATCTATACCATTAACAAAGTTGTGTTCGATTTGACTATGTGACCTAGTTTTTGACACCATGTTATTAAGATCCGAACATCTTCCACAAAAAAAATATTATTATCTATAACAGTTAATGTGTTGTTTTAGTACTTGTTGTATGTGATATCCTAAGATTATACATGTATTTAAAAAAATATGCATACGTGATGTCACTTTGTTATCTATTAGTTGGCATTACGTTTACACAAACTTCTTTATCATTTCAAGAAATATAAGGATTACATTTCAAAATCAATACTTAAAAGGCAATTTGACAAATTTATGAATGCATTATCCTCATGTACCTGTCAATGGCAATAACACGGAACATTTCCAAATTCCAGTGATGCGAGCTATTTTACCTATATTAAGTACATTTACATACCAAAAAGAAACGTTCTCATGTAACTGATGTTATCATCAGTCAAATAAATATCAACACTACAACATCTCAAATTCTTATAGTATGGACTTAGTAGTAAGATATAACAAAAAATATATAAACATATTGTATAATATGCCAATGGTCATAATATATAACCAAATGTACAAACGTTTGAGAAAATATGTCTTGAAATGGTAGATGCTATCTTCAAGAAATATGTGTTATAGAAGATGAAATTTTACTTTCCCTAATAATTGCTTTGATGTTGACTCTTCCCAAATTTTGAGTGTTTGAGTTTTCCATTAAAATGTTACAGCAAATATATTATCAGGGTATTGACATGTCAGCGAAAATAATACGTAAACTGTCTGAATGCGTAGGGGCTGAGGGATTATACCTGCTTAATTTAATTGTTTAAATATTGACACAAGAGCTTTTCCTAAGAAACAAATGGATGGTGTATTGCAATGCAATATTAATTACCCAACCAAAATTTCCTAGATGAGACGTGAAAATAACAAAGGTTCATGAAAATCCATTCAGATGATTGGGAGATATTGTTCCATGACTTTTGTCCTTTTGTCAAAACTTTGACTATGACATTTTTTTCTATTAAAATTTTACGGCAAATATATAATCAGGTCATTTACATGTCAGCATAGGTGTTGAGGGATTATACGTGTATTATATTTATTGTTTAAATATTGACGCAAGAGCATTCTATTAAGAAACAAGTGCATTGAGAATTGCAATGCAATACAAATTACCCAACCAAAATTTCATTGACAAGACGAAAAAATAACAAAGGTTCATGAAAATCCATAAAGAGGATCAGAAGATACTGTTCCATGACTTTTGACCTTTTTTCAAAACGTTGACTTCGACCTTTTTTTAAATCAAGATGAGATTTTAACATTTCTCACAAGATTGATAATCCCCCAAAGGAACAAGGAAATAAAGGCATGAGTTTGATCTTGACCAAGACATTTGTCCTTTAAGTGTCACCTTATTATCTCCATGAGACCAACATTTACTCAAAATATTACGAATATCAGTTGAAAGGTTTTTGACATATATAACCATATCCTTTGATCCTAAATATAATCTGTACCTTAGCCAGGCTTGTTTGTAACAAAGATATTGCACGAATCTTAATGAGATGAATAATTCTCAAATTCTAAAAAAACTCTTCAATGGGTTTAGAAGATATGGTCTGTTGAACTTGACCCTAAAATATGACATTGACCGAGCTGCTAAAGGTATGGGTAATGTGAATTATGGGAATTCCTTAAAAATATTACAGACCATTAATGAATTGTTTTTATATGACAGTGGCAACAAGTTTTAGGTGATGAATCGAAAAACATGTAAGGCTTTGAATACTCCAATACATCACTATGAAAGTGGAGTATGGGGTTTCAATAGAAAAATACTAAAATTGTTGACCTTGCTAAAGATATGTCAATGATCATCATAACTTTTTCAAATGCCAAGGGTGATGGACACGGCAAGTCTTTGGTACATGTTATATAAAAATTGACACATGATAATCATGTAAGTTGCCAGTATTCTTTATATTTTCTGACAACGTAGGGAACAAAGAGGGCATACCATTGGCACATGTACCATTTTACAAATGTTATTGGTAAACATTAAAGTAAAAGCATGTCTTTCTTCAAATCTTATTTGCCGTTTTATCACCATGATGTCTTTGAAAAATAGTGCTGTTTTAATGATGTTAGTGTAAACTATGGATGCGAACTATGGAGCTTCAGCCAAAATACATGAACATGTTATATGTACGTAATTGCCGATATCTAGATTTTCTAAAGGTCAAGGAAATAGTACTGGCAGCCATCATGCTGTTTCCTTTAAGAAAACGTTCATACTTTAAACAATCGCTGTCTTTGAATTGATGCTACCATCTTACAGGGTGAGCTCGATCACAACATGTGATAACAACATTTTTTCCCACCACTAAATATTTGATATTTTATCAATTGATGTATCTGAAAAAAAAAGACTTTCTGATTGTTCAAATTCTAACGTTTGTTTATTATTTTATTTCTGTACAAGTCTATTAATAAAAACCTTGGATATATTCTGTCTTTAAATTGATACTGTCAGCAGGCAAAGAGCTCTTTATCACAGTCAATAGCATTACTTCTCATTACAAATCAGAAAAGTTTATTTTTAGGTCAACCTTCGGATCATTAAAATATGGTCATGAAACTGAGTTAGTCATAATATCGAGATGTTTTTACTGTTCAACTGACTATTTTGATGTGACAAATTTAATCTTAATATCAAGTAAGGTCTATTTGATTTGATTTGATTTGATGAGAATTTTATCAAGGTCCGTCCAAAAGAGCACTTATGTTAGCTTGATATTTGGATGAGACCCCGGCATGTCTCCCGTCATGCCAAAAATAAAATGAAGCCAGAAAATAGGAGAAATTTCCGACTGCATTTCCAGCCAGTACCAAAGGTTGTATTTGATTGGTTCCAAATAGTAGACCAATCACGGCGACCATGAGATCTAAGTGTGATTGACCTAGTTTGTATGTCTGGATCGTGGTAGCCTAACGTTTAAAAATTTTGATACTAGATGTTATATGTGTTTGTTTTGTAAAGTAAAATCCCTTTAATAAAGTGTTGTCCTATTTTTATTTTGCTTAGCTTTTGGTGATTATTTATTGTCTATGATGATTTGTCCGAAATTAGGGTAAGGTCTATCAGTGGTCCCACTGTGTTCCTTTAATTGTTCGTTTTGTCCTCGTGTGTTTGCTTTGTATGCTAGTGTGTGTTGGTAGTGTATGTGTGTGTGTGTACATGATTGTGTGTGTGTGTGTGTGTGTGTGTGTGTGTGTGTGTGTGTGTGTGTGTGTTGGTGGTGTGCACTTCTGGGTGCTGTGGGGCTCGTTTTGGGGAGGCTGCGTTTTTGGTACGTGGCATTCCCTGTTTGATATTATTTTTGTTTTTATAGCGAAACGGAACTATAATTTGACATTTAGTCACTTGATGTATCTGAAATGCGAAAACAGTACCATGGCTCGAATTCTTTTGTATAAAGATGAAGAACAAGGCTTCCATTGAATATTACCGATGATAAGTAAATGGCCATAATAACTTGAATGCCTAATGTCGATATGCAAAGCAAGGTTTTTCTTCATCTCTGTTAGCAACATTACATACCCTAAAGAAATGCTATCTCCTAGTTGATGTTATCATCAGGCAGAGAATCATTATCAGAGCAGAAAGTGAAAGCATAACTTTCTACAACGAATAATATGACGTTTACTTACTTGATTTACCTGAAAAGTATGGCTCCCTCCATCATCTGTCCAATGTTACACTATACATGTGAATTATGGAGTTCCATTAAATTATTACAGAAACATAATAAGTAGTTGTTGATATGTCAATAGCCATAATACTTACATGATTAATCTGAAACCATTAAAGGGTCTGAGAGCATCAATTCTTCAGTAGGGATGTGTAGTATCAGGTTTCAATAACAATATTACAGAAAAAAATTGACCACGCTTTACGCATGTCCAGGATAATAATACCTTTTTAAAAACCAAGTGAAAAGTGCACGGTGAGTCTTTGTTACCTGAAATATACAAATTCAAATATCTCGACGTGAACAATCACTTTCCATAAGAAATAAGAAATAAACCAAAATTATATAGACCGTTATATACATGTAATTGGCCTTAATATCAAAATTATCTAAAGATCAAGAAAATAAGAAATGCTAGCCATTATTGTCTCTATTTAGAAAACTCGCTATCTTGTAATTGACGCTACCATCTTGCAAAACAATCCCTATCACTACATGAGATAACAACATTTTTTTCAAACAACTAAACATTTCAAATTTCAAGGAAGAAGCAAAACATAACTTTTCATAAGCACTTTATATGGAGAAAAGTGCCTGTGTCATCGCTACAATTCTTAACTTCTGATTGAATATATAAGGTTTCTATTAAAATACTCTAGAAAAAAATATGAATAATTTTTGTAGTTGCTTAAAGCTGCTCGCTCTCAGTTACCGTTGAACAAACTATTTTTCATAAAAATTGACATTCTTATTCATTAATATAAAACTAAAGGCTAGGGAAAAAATAAGCAAAAATCTAGGTAGGAATTTCGCAGAAATCGATTGAAAAGGTTGGTTACACGGCACCGCTACACTATATGTTTATATTGAAATTTCAAAAGCGTTTGCAACGCTTTTGAATTTGGTAGCGTATATTTAGAGATACACGTGACATTAATTTATACTGGAGCCTTTTTATATGACCGTATGTTCTATAATACGTTATTTACATACAGTTTGAAGAACTTTATTTTTTTACTAAAATCTGAGAGCGAGCAGCTTCAAAGCTAAATTTCTCAGATATAAATGAATAGCAATAGAGATGAGCAATGCGATGCTCTCAAAACTCTATTAATAAACTTAACAAACTTTTGAGTTCTACTGGTTGAAGCTAGTCTCCTGCAAACAAATCTTTCTTATAGCAGGACGAAAAAGTATTACTTTATTACCAACATGAAAATCATGCTACAAACTTTAATATCCAGCTCCGTATGTGTCAATATAGTTGCAGCTTACTAAAATAAATATATAACCAACAACCAATAACCAACCCAAAATGCATAAAATGAGACAAGAAAACTGTCTAACTGTTTTATCGTTTCAGGTTATTCACCATTCAAAGATGGCGGAGTCGGAAATTACATTTTCTGTATTGACAGATATTAATGCATATAAACATAACAGAAAGTTCGTTTCTAATATTTCACTAGGATAGGCAAACATTTTCTCTATATTTAATAGGAACATAACTGCTTTAGAAAATAATATAATTGATTTTAACTACTGCAAAGTATAAACCAGGGATTTTTTTTTAAATCGTGATTGTCACTTTGAACGGTAATACATGGAACACTTTAAGGCCTGGGAGCAATAATATATAATTATAATTTCTTCCCGTAATTCCAACACTCCGAAATTCGTTATTAAATATATCCACAATGTAAAACTAATCCAAAAATCTTTTGAATATAAGCAAACAAGAGTAAAACTCCAAAACCTGCAATAAAATGACAATCTCTTATTCCTACATTAGTTTGAACAATATAACACAGATTGTTTAAGGAAAAACAGATTTAGCATATACATGCAATCAATACATCCTCCTTTACATTTCTTGAAACATAAAAATCTATGCAAGAGGATGACAGTAAAGTTGTGCAGCTCACATTCCAAGTGTAAATATAAACCCGAAGAAACTAGACGTATACGCGTTGGAGTTTTAATGCCTTTTCAGATATTCGTTGAGTAAAAAAGGGTCTCATTGGAGATGACAGCCCACATTCTCTCTCAATTTATTTGCAGTTACATTACTGGAACAGTCTAAAGGATTTCTTACTGTAATAAGACCTGACTAAAATCTTGGATCTAATTAAATATATTCATGATGGCTTATGATTGAACGAACTTCGAAAGTGTTTGTGATACTTAGTTTGTTATAGAAATATTATGTTTTGTGCTGCGTTTGGATAATTATTTGTGAATCCTACTATATACTATATCATAATGAGGAATTTACTCACCGCACTGGATTAACTTTGCATTTTGAATGATTCAGCTTTAGGCTTATAGTGGATTTGTTATAACGTGCTTAGATATTTACTGTGTAACGATCGTCATGTTTTAATTTTCTTATAACAACTTTTTGAAGCACCATAAACCGGTTTAAGCTCCCCAGTGGTGTTTTTGCCACTGACCGTTCCAAGGCGGTGCCCCACTGTGTTCCTTTAATTGTTCGTTTTGTCCTCGTGTGTTTGCTTTGTATGCTAGTGTGTGTTGGTAGTGTATATGTGTGTTTGTACATGATTGTGTGTGTATGTCGTGTGTGTGTGTGCGTGTGTGTGTGTGTGTTGGTGGTGTGCACTTCTGGGTGCTGTGGGGCTCGTTTTGGGGAGGCTGCGTTTTTGGTACGTGGCATTCCCTGTTTGATATTTTTTTTTTTTTTTTCTTTGATTTGTAACAGGTTAAAATGTTATGCATTTTTCAGAATGAATGTCTTATTATGTACTTTTTCAGAAGCAAAAGTGCGTTCTACTACGATGAATGATAAGCAGGTTAATTGCTATAAATTTCACACACACGAAAAGAGCTTTAGTTATATCTTTGACAATAAGATTTTTTTTTGAAAAAAATAAGCTCGTTCTTTAAAAAATGTTGAGTAAGCAGATACCTATATTATAAGAGGACTGTTTTGCGACTAATTATGATATGTGCTTATACAAACGTGTGTATTTCTATATCTATAATGAATGATGAATGATTTTCTACACAGTTAAATTCACTAAAATGATTTATTTGTATTCACTAGTGGAATTAAATCATCAACTGAATTATAGATTTGATAAAATCAAGATTTATGTTTCGATGAATTACAGGTATGTGTGTTTATGGATTTAATATGAAGTTTTTTGTTTTTCGTTGGATTACAGTTGGTGATTCTAAATATTACCTACGGTTTAACAAATGAAGACTACCCATCGGTCTTGATGTAATGTGCATTGGGATTATATACGCTTCAGGTATGTATGTTTATATTGAATGTGTACATTTATCCTTGAATGTGTTTTACTATTATGTAACACGTCTGCAGTCTTTTCCTTCTTTATGATTAAATAAGCTTTTGTAGTTTAAACTCAAACTCAAACTTTTCAGGATGTAATGATTATGTCGTTATGTTCAAAAATCTACTATGGGAGATGATACTAGGATTCTGCTGAATCTTGGTGACACTTTTAACAGTGAGGTGCATTTAGTCGTATGTACGTTTATATATGAGACCTAAAATGATGCAACTGTGTCTGATGATAGATCAGTACATTTGAAGTCATCACACTCTATTGTATTCGGTAATGATGTATAAAAATATTTGCAAATTCACTTAAAAAAAATATTTTTTTTATTAAAAAAAATAAAAAAAAAAAAATTTTTATTATTTTAAAAAAAAAAAAAAATTTTTTTAAAAAAAAAAAAAAAAAAAAAAAAAAACCACCCCCCCCCCCCCCTTTGAAAGTTAATGTGTTTTTTGTCAACAAGTAAAAATGCGAGAGAACATACTGTAGATTATCCCAAAAAAAAAAAAAACCCCCCCCCCCCCCCCCCCAAAAAAAAAAAAAAAAAAAAAAAAAAAAACTAGATTTCTATTACACCGTCTTACAATAGCTTGCTTTCCAATGCAACGTTTGTTACCATAGATCTTGATGAAAAAGTGTGATTTTAATGATCTTTTGAACATTTTCAATCTTTTAGCGTTTTTATTGGTAACCGGCAGAGAATTTCAAAACTTCTGCGCAACTGATGGACAACTATGACTACCGTACCTTACAGTGCTGCTTTTCGGAAAAACGAGTTGTTAAGAAATGTTCTTTGATCAAAATGGCAAGCTGATAGATGTGATAGATAGCAGCACGTGTTAAACATAAATCGGTGATAAGTCGTATAATGCTTTGTATGAGCGAACAAGATTCTTAATGTCCACTCTGTGAGTAACCGGTATCCAGTGCAGTTCTTTTAAGACCGGTGTGATATGATCATAACGCGATGTTGTCGTTATGATTCGAGCTGGGGTATTTTGAAGATTTTGAAGTTTATCTACGTGGTCTTTGGAACACAATGCAAGAGCCCAATGCAATAATCCAGGCATGGCGTGATGAGTGAATGTATTTGCGATTTTGTAGCATCTGTATGTAGATATTTCCGTTTTTTATTTTAAATAATTTTCCCCATCCTAAAAAAAAAAAAAAAAAATTTTTTTTCTATTTTTTTTTTAAATAAAAAAAAAAATTTTTTTTTCTCCCCTATAAATTTTTTTTTTTTTCCCCTATATTAAAAAAAATTTTTTTTTTTTTTTTTTTTTTTTTTTTTTTTTTATTTTTACCCCCCCCCCCCCCCCCCCCCCCCCCCCCCCCCTGGGTGTGGCCAATTTGACGTAATAGTCCGTATCCTGATCTAAAAACTGAATTGATATGATTTTCATGAAATTTACCTGACTGCAATTTCCAGCCAGTATAGCCAAAGGTTGTATTTGATTGGTTACCAAATAGTAGGCCAATCACGGCGACCAATGAGATCTAAGTGTGATTGACCTAGTTTGTATGTCTGGATCGTGGTAGCCTAACAGTTTTTAGAAAATTTTGATACTAGATGTTATATGTGTTTGTTTTGTAAAGTAAAAATCCCCTTTAATAAAGTGTTGTCCTATTTTTATTTTGCTTAGCTTTTTGTGATGATAAAAAATTTAATTGTCCCGAATGATAGAATAAAATGTTGTCCGAAAAGATGGTTTTACTTATTTGAACAAGTTAAAAAGTATGCATGAAAGTTTGACTTATGTTTCTACTCTGAAATTTTGAAAATATAAAAACCCCTTAAAACCCAAATAAGCCAGCAACCGCACAGGCTACTTGTTAAATTTACTTCTTTAATTATAATGGTGTACAATAGAAAATTATAAAGAGACTTGTACTAGTTGGTTGTTTACTACCGGAGCTAGAAGCAAAAATCGGAGCCAGGAGAGACAAAAATGATTAACCAATCAGCAGGGTGCTAATGGTCGCCAGTTCGGTCTACTACTGTTGAAAAAGCACAGTCATTAATGTAATTATTTGAATCATTTGTATCATAAATTAGATAAAATGCCAAAATTTGTCTTTAAATATATGAATGTTGCTGTAGATCATGAGTTCGTAAAATAGAAATTTTATTAAAATTTTGTGGAATTTTGGTGAGAAATTCTTTTTAATTGTTTCAGAAGGAAATTTTAATTTTAATCTGTTAATCTGTTTTATTTTTTACTTATAAATAATAAAAGAAGTAAGTGTAGATCATGATTTGCATGATCGGCGATTCGGTCCTCGGACAGATGCTGGTGAACTACTATTCCTGATCCTGGTTGACTAACCAGTACTTTGTACATCTTCTTTGTTGTGAGTGATTGGGTTTTTCGTGCCTGAGTAAGATTGTTCTTAATGTAGTTTTGATCTTATATTACACATCTTTATTGGTTCGAAAATATAATTGCGAAAGTTAGATATGCTTTTCAAGATTAACATTGCTGTTCGTACTACTTGACCTGACCTACTTGTTGGTTTTGGGTGACCTACTGCGACTTTTAGTGCGCACGAACCGGATGGAGTTATAACAGGTGCGCGTTTGGCTTTTTTGGATCCGGCTATTTTTTGACAGTAGATTACTGCTTCCATTTAGGAAATAAGTAGTGTTTTATGCATTTTCTGCAATGTCTGGGGTATCTAGTTATAGGATCAATCACTGTTTTTGGTTAGTTATGACCTTTTATATGGGCATTAAGTATGATTTTCTTGTTTAAGCAGTCATTAATTGTGATTATTTCTATTTTCTACGTTTTTCCAGTCATTGTCCTGGTGATTATTTTGGACATTTATTAGTTGTATGTTTGTTTTTGTAATCACCAGGGGTTTGTATATGCGTGGGTTATAATGGTATGTCGCCACAGACACTATTTTTTCCTATGTAGGTATCGAATTTCTTACTCAGACACTAGAACCGCTGAAAAGTAAAAATTTGTTAATTTCACATATTTCTATAAAATGACTAATAACTATCTAATCTACTGAGCTTCCGTCACATGTCAAGATGTCGGCTTTATACCGGGTTTGTCACGTGGTAGGTATTTGTAGTAATTATTCTATACATGTGTTTTTTGTATATTTAGATAGAGAAAAAAGGGTTTTTTGTCGATTTTGTTTAAATAAAGCTTTTTTCTTACGTTTTTTTGTGTTATATCTTTGGTCCTTGTTATTCTAAATATAATTTGGTCGAAATATAAACTGTCAATGTTTTGTATCCTTTATAAATTGTCTTTTATGCTACAAAATTTGGGAAAATCGCGGAATAAATTATCTGTAATAACATTGTCTAATGTTTTCAATCTTTTCTATTTTCATTTCAAATCTTTACTAAATCGTGCTTTATAGTTATGGCTAGGGTGTTGGGTAGCCCTTATCTAGTTCTAAAGTTTTTTGTTATAAAATTTTCATGTTTTCCGGAGGTATATGAATTCAGTGTTTTAGATATGTGTTTTGTCTCAAAGATTCACCTGAGGTGGGGGTTTGATGTCCTTGACCTTTCTGTACCGGAAGCTCATTCTTGTTAACATATATACATGTATAATAAAGTATACTAAACTACTTAAAGATAAATTACAGGACACCCCTGGTTTACAGAGAGTGTGTTAGGGGTTTCTTAGTGTGGAAATATTTGTTTTATGTCACTAAAATGCGATACTGGCTTGCCTATTCTAATCTAATCTACGAAATAACATATCTACAATCTATAATAGACTTGCCATATCTACCCCTATGTACTTTTATCAAATATAGAGTTGTGTGAGTTGTGTGCTGTGTTCTGTATATAGGGTCATAGAGCTCAGGGCTAGCACCATGCATTCCGCGCACCATGCTCCTGCAGAGTCCAAGTACCGTTTTTCCCCCATTGCGAGTTACGCATTATTTCGTTAAGGTGGGAGTCCCAAATAAAGGGTAAGATACGGTTTTTAGTCGATCTACACTTGCGCAGTCCGTGTACTACATCATACTTCCCCTTGGTCTTTTGGTACGACCGTGTGGGTGTGTGGGTTCGAGTGATTGCCGGGCGGCATTAACACTCCGTAAAAGTCACCTATGACGTTTGTGTTTTCAGTAGTGTGTATGTTTGTTCTGCTGTTTTGCCGAGCAGTCCATTATGTAATCGGTCCTAATCTATATTTTTTCATTGTATCCTATATTTTTGATAAATTCGAATACGGCCAGGCGAATATCTTGTGCTATTTCTTTTGGTGGATCTAACAGAGTTTTTTCCGTAATAGTTATTAGTTCTAATTTCAAAAGTTTTGTTTCAAATATTTTCCTTTCTTCCGAATATAATGGGCAGTGAAACATTAGATGGCCAAAATTTTCTATTTCGTTACAGTGTTGGCAGTTTTTGTCTTCTATGTATCGGTCCCCTTTAAGATAGCTACTTTTTAGTTTAAGTCTAGTATACATTGTGTCTATTTTTCTATCATGATGGTACGTTTGTAATTTGCTAGGCGGTTTAATATTAATTTCTATGTTATGTGTTGAGCAGTAAGTTTCCCATTGCTGTAGATATTTTTGTTTTACTTTATCTTTTATGATGCTGTAGACTTCCGGTACGCTGAGCTTAATATGAATTTCTGTACCGGAAGTGCTGCCGTATTTTGCTTTGTCGTCTGCTAATTCATTTCCGTTTATGCCCACATGACTTGGTACCCACATTAACTGAATTTCGTCCCCTCTATGTTTTATATCTGTGATTGTTTTTAGTATATTAACGATCATTTCTTGTCTGTGAGATTGTCCTGATTTTATTGCCATTAAGGAACTAAGACTATCACTAATAATGACTGATTTTGTAATATGATTTTCTTTACAGTAAGTTATCGCATAATCTATTGCTGCTAATTCGCATGTAAATATTGAAACTTGATGTTGAAGCTTTAAACTCTTGTTGTGTAAGATTGTTCCGTCTTCTCCTATAACTACTATGCCCGCCCCTGCTATTTGTTTTGACGGGTCCTTACTTCCATCTGTATAAATTTGGGTAAAGTCTCTAAAGTGCCGAATAATGTTTAGATTTGCAATAATTTTGTTTCTTTCAGCGTTTTCAGATTTGTTAATTTTTCCTACTAGATCTAAATTGATCTCAGGCATTTCAATATTGATTAGTTGTTCATAGCACGGTTCTTGAATTTGGGTATCGCCTAGGCCGTATTCTGTAATTAGAGTTCTGATGTGTTGTGTGTAAGGTTTCTTTAAATTTTTGTTACTTTTGATTTTGTAAAAATATGCCGGGTGATCGCATATATCGTCATTGATAGGTAAGTTTGGGCCCAGTCTGGAGCTTCTGGCCCAATATTTTAGTGCTTGAAGTTCTCTCTGTAAAGGTAGTGGGATCATTGCTGTTTCGGTATGTAATGGGAGAGTAGAGGTATGCCTCGGACATCCTATTATGGTTTTTAGTGCCCTATTTTGTATTCTTTGAACCTTTTTTAGTTGTGATTCTTTTGCGGAGGCGTATACTATGCTGCCATAATTGATTTTGCTAAGGATGAGGGCCTTGTAAATGTTTAGAAGGCATTTTTTGTCTGTACCCCAAGATTTTCCCTTTACTGCTCTTATGATATTTAGATCTTTAAGACATGTTTTTGTCATATGTTCTATATGCCAACATGGCATACTTACCAATTCATACTTTATTCACACAAGCCTTCATGACTTTACACAATATGAGCCATCTCAATACTCAGATGGCAGTAAGGTACCACAAATCACATGAATTGGTATCATCAAACAAATTTAATACAGTAACAAAGCAACATCAGTATAAAGGCAAGACTTGAGGCATACGGAGGGCAGTCAGCATTATTTAATTAAGGTACCTGCAAACAAATACTTAAATTGAACATATAATAGTGACCACGGTGAATTTCGAAACAAAGCAAAGTCCCACACTCAACTACGTCACAAGTAGGGAGACAAATTGGCATGCTATGCCTATTTAGTCCTCAAAGATGCATGAGGCCAGAGAACAAAGTACACCAGCACAGCATTATATGCATAGATCAGCCAAACAATATAAGTCACTTTCAAATACTTCTCATATGTTTGAAAGGCAAGAAAATATGCCGTTTCATTCCAAAAATACTTAGTACTTAGTGTGATACATTCATTGCTGTAGCAGCCGCAAACCAACGTTTTTACCTTATCTACACGCATTCCAGTGCAGTCAATAAACCGCATGCTTTAGACTATCCAAACATACATCCAATCTATGAAAGTCATCATAGTTTGCCTCAATGCACAAACATTACTTAGTCAGGAGAAAGGCAAAATACTAGTAGTTTGCCTCAGCATATATATTTAATGTAACCCAATATACATCATATGTGCCCAGCAGGCTTCGCTCTAACAGACACAAGCCTAAAAAACCTGAAACGTTTGATGGTAAATCCCTAGGTTAGGGGGACTACTTGATACATTTCGAAAATATAGCCAACTGGAATCACTGGGATGAACAGGAAAAACTACAGCAATTAATCATCAGTATTAGAGGTATATCACAAGCTAGAGAAATTCATCTGATTGATCAATTTGTTAATGGTCTAATAAAGCAAGAAGTAAAAAGCCATGTACAGTATATGCATCTAGTAACATTAGACTCAGGCATGCGGTTGAGTTCGAGGCGTTCGAAAGTTCACAGGGTGTCCTTCGAAAAAAGCTTAAGTAGTATAGCAAATACCGGTTATGGCACACTCGAATTTTTAAAAGTAATTATAATACTACTACACAGCCAAATGAACCAAAATCGGAATACTCTATACTTCCTTCCAGACAAATATAGGGGGGAAAACCACTTTACTAACAGTTTCCATCTAAAACTTTTGTCTTTACCTTTATATAATGGTTAAAATAGAACACGATATGTTAAACAACTATTTATTACCCACCCTAAAAGTGTTTTAACAACCAAGGTTGCCACAGGTGAAGAAAAAAACGTTTAGAAGTATTTATTTAGCTGAAAAAAACATTGAACATTAACCCCGGAATAATTTAAATGTGCCGTGAAGTTTAAAAAAGAAAAAGCCGATCAAAATTTAACAAACAAAATCGTTTGTGTTAAAATATTTTAATTTTAACATAATGTTATATTTTTTATAACATATGGATAAATGTGAAAACATTATAGGTGTGTTATTATCATCCACCGATTTGAAATTATGAATGGACATGACGCGTCAGTTCACTTAACAATGCCGATAGATAATGTTATAAAAATATGGAAAAAAGAGCTAGTAAAAGGAGAGGAATTTAAATTAGTATATCTTTAGCTATTGACCGGAAAATCAGAACATGTTCGAAACCCCCAACCACAACAATATTAAACGTAGACGAGATAAAAGAAACACTAGAAATAGAAACAACACTATTTTTACTAGAATAGACTCTTTGATAGCCACATGATACGGCTAGGCATAAACACCCGTAAATGAACTTATCATAGACATTCAGTCTTTTAGACCTACCAGAAGGAAAGAAATATTTACTCACACCTAAATGGATATCTAACAAGAAAACCAAAATTAATATAAAGAATACCAAAGATAGTCAATGTGTTTGATGATGTCATCTCGCGTTTTCATATCCACCAAAACACGATCCGCAAAGAACAAGCCATTATAAGGAACATATTATTAGATTAAACTATGAATGAATATCATTCCCTGTGACACTTAAACAAGTACCTAAATAGAAAAAAAAACATGCAAGATTTAACATTTACGCTTAAGAAGGTCATAACGTAAACGCTATACAACCCATTTATGTTGGCAAAATAAGTTTGAAACAACATGTTATTTATTATTGTTAGATGAGGGAGTAAAAACGCACTACATCCTAATAAAAGACTTAGGTCGATTTATAAATAAAATAATAGTTTGAATGTTGGTAACTATAGACCAGTTAGTATTTTAAGCATTGTATCTACAAAAAAAAAATATGTGTATGTACAATTGTAGAAGTTTCTTGTTGCTAACAACTTGTTGTATGAATTACAGTCAGGATGTAGGAGCTCTTATTCGACTGACACATGTTTAATACACCTACTTGACTTTTTGAGACACACCGCATGTTCGGTGTTCAACCCGTTTACAGTTGGACGCTATGCTTCCCTCTTTGATTGTGTCTGACGGAAGAGGGGGAGGACTCTGTGATGGGCAGTTTTTAAATCCCACTGGGACGAAACTGTTTTGATTTCTGTCCTCTGGTCTGTTTCGTCGGGCCCTTAAGGGTGTTTCTCTTGGTGCTCTGCCTTCTGCAAAGGCATTGAGTACATACGTTTGTTGGTTCTCAAGGTTTGCTTTTTATATATTATACACGAGCATTTTTGTGTTTTACATACCATGCCTTTTGTTTCCATTGCGTGTGTTAGAGATTCACCTAGCAGGGATTACTTTTATTTACACTGTCCTGTGACTTTGGAACATGGTGGGGGTAAGAGTGAGGTTGGGTGCGCACCATAAACCGGTTTAAGCTCCCCAGTGGTGTTTTTGCCACTGACCGTTCCAAGGCGGTGCCCCACTGTGTTCCTTTAATTGTTCGTTTTGTCCTCGTGTGTTTGCTTTGTATGCTAGTGTGTGTTGGTAGTGTATGTGTGTGTGTGTACATGATTGTGTGTGTGTGTGTGTGTTGTGTGTGTGTGTGTGTGTGTGTGGTGTGCATTTCTGGGTGCTGTGGGGCTCGTTTTGGGGAGGCTGCGTTTTTGGTACGTGGCATTCCCTGTTTGATATTATTTTTGTTTTTATAAGAGATAACAACACCAAAGGTCTGTATACCGGTATGGTTATGTTAGATTTGCAGAAAGCATTTGACACTGTACACCATGATATTCTACGTGGTAAACTTTAAACCATGGGTGTTAAATCTACAGATTGGTTCAAGTCATATCTAACGGGTAGAAACGCAATGTTTGTGTTAATAATGTTTATTCTGACCTTCAGTCTGCTACATGTGGTGTTCCACAAGGCAGTATTATTGGCCCTTTATTGTTTCTTTGTTATGTAAATGATATGAAAATCAGTACAGATCCAACATGTAAACTAATACTATATGCTGATGATAGTGCAATCTTATTTGCCCACAACGATCAAAATGTCCTATCTGAAAAACTGGGAACTGTCTTAGAATCATGTTCATCTTGGTTAGTTGACAATAAGTTATCACTTCATTTGGGTAAAACTGAGTGTATTCTATTTGGTTCTAAAAGGAAATTAAAAAGAGATGTTAGTTTTAAAGTTGTCTGCCATAATCATACTATTTCTCCAACATCATCTGTAAAGTATTTAGGTTTAAGTATTGATGACAATTTGTCTGGGGAAACAGTTGTTAACTCTATCGTATCAAAGGTCAATTCTAGACTTAAATTTGTGTATAGACATGTTTCGGTGTTAGATTATAATACAATGTACTACTGCACATTCGTGTTCTGCCCTTATACAATGTCATATAGACTATGCTTGTTTCTCTTGGTATCCTAGTTTAAGTAAATGTTTTAAATACAAACTCCAGCTATGTCAAAATGCAATTGTCAGACATATGATATGGGTCCAAGGAAAAGTGTCAATTGTCAAACTCTTGCTGATATGTCTCTTTTGAATATTGAAGCTAAAAACAAGCAGCTTCGTTTGAACCATGTATTTAAAATTGTAAATATCACAGGACCTTCTTATATGAAAGAAAGTTTTATGTTTACAAGAGATTTACATTCTCATTTTTACCGTTCCAAAATCTAATGGAAAAGAAAATATAACTTTTTATTACTCTGCAATTAATGATTGGAATTCACTGCCTGTGCAAAATAAAACAGATGACTAAAATTGGACAGTTCAAGAAAGCGGTTAAATGTCATTTCTTAGATGTGGCTAATATTTCTTAAGTCACATGGTTTATCTATTCATGATAGACTGAACAATATTTGTTTTAATTCTAATGCACTTTATATCAAATAAAATATAAGTGTTTATAGGGCATAGAAACATATTACAATGTACATTTATCTTAATTTTCCATTTTTATGTGAATTTCCAAAAACCAAAGTCTTATTTTTCTTTTTCTTTTTTTATCTATACAATATTTAACAGGACACAATTGGAAATAAGCTTTAGGGTTTTATGGGTCATCCTAGGTTTAATACACAATTATTTTAGCTAAGTGCTCTTTCGATATATTTGTTTACTTATGCTTGTATTACTTAGTTCATGAACAACTATAAACAATTTGATTGGTGCTTATGTAAGTCTAAGTATATAGTGATACTTAGTTGTTAAAATTGATCTGTGATATAATACTCATTTCTTAATTGAAACACTCTGTGGTATATATAATCTCTAGTCAGTTTGATAATGTCGATATTATATGTATTTAATCTGTTTGTAATTATGTGTATTTTACCTAAATAAAAATCAATCAATCAATCATCTACGGTGGCACAGAGGTGACATGTGTATGTTTTTATTTATCTCGTGCGCACGACATGCTAAGTCGTTCGCACGAAATACTAAGTCGTGAGCATGAAATGCTATGTCGTGCGCACGAGATACTGTGTCGTGCACACGAGATAATGAGGTCGTGCGCATGAGATACTATGTCGTGCGCATAAGATATTATGTCGTGCGCACGAGATAATTAAGTCAATTTAGGGAACTGATTTGACTGACTTAGTAACTCGTGCCCACGACATAGTAACTCGTGCGTACGACTTAATTATCTCGTGCGCACGACATAGTATCTCGTGCACACGACATAGTTGTAAGTTAGATCCAGGTCAGGAATAAGAAAATGTGTTGTGTAAGTTCGTATCTGTATTGTGACTCTCTCGATAACATACATAACAATGACAACATAATTTCGGAAGTGACGTTGACGTCATTAACGCGGTAAGACGTAACGTGCATACTACCGTAATTAACAATACAATACTATAAGACGTATCTAACTCGCGGACATACTGGGGGGCGCGAAATGTTAGATAATGCTCAAGTTGATAAACGTAAAGTCTCCGGTATCACATGTTTACTTACAAATGTGAAAGTCCATGCTTTCAGGTATTAACATCATCTATAAAATACCAGTTAAAGTCATTATTATTTATCCGCATTATTGCACAAAAAAATATTAAAACTAATAAGAATAATTCATCGTATTAAATCAATCTAAATCAGCCTATATGACAGCATTCTCATACCGTATCAGTGTTATTTATTATGTACATCATATCTATAGTTCTGTAACTTTCAAAGGGAAGAGTTTCACTATTGGTCTGTTAGTAGTGCCATTGTCTGTTCTAATTGTTGCCGACCGAACCAGTCCATCTCTCCCAAGCACGAGGTCTTCTATGACCGCTTACTTCCATTTTTCACGTGGAACTTCATCATGGACTTGTACAACGTCGCCTACCGCTACGGTCTGTTTGTTCCGCCCTGATGTACGATGCTGTTTTGGATAGCAGTAAGATATTCGTGTCTCCATCGTATCCGGAAGTCGTTTATCAGCTTTATCTAGATCTTGGCGTGTTTATCTATGTCACGGTGTGAACCAAGGATTGAACTTGAGTCTGTTTCATCTTTAGGGTCGTTATACGGTAATGTTGTAACTCGTCTGCCGTATAGAAGATGCGCTGGTGTTTGTTTCTTTTCTAGAAGGCCAATTTGCAAATAAGTTTCGTATGTTTTGAGCATTGCTTTATGTGTCAACCTTCTTTAAAGCGACTGCACTCCAGATGGACAAGCTACGCTAAAAAAAGAAAATTTTCAATTTCAAGAAAACAATTGTCATTACTGTATCAGGGGCATTGTATTATGATAACGTGACAAGTTTTCTAACGAAATAAATCATTAAAATGTGTTGTTTTGCTTACTTTTATTGTAAAATATATCACCCCGTGACTAACGGGGTGGGCTCTTTGGTATATCAATATTTTTAACTCGCATCAAATCAGCTGACTCCGTAGTGTAGTAGGTTAAGCCGCTGTAAATTTTTTGTAAGCGCAAAAATCCGAGTTCAAAACCTGGCTCGGGTAAATGTTTTTTTTCTACCTTTATTTTTAGCTTTTACACAAAGAAAATAATCTTGATGCTGACAAATTGAATATATATTGATTGTATTAAACAATTAAAATTTACTAAGAATTTGGAGTGCAGTCGCTTTAAATAAAGATATTATTATTATTATTATTATTATTATTGACCCCTGGAAAATATTGTAAACAAAGTCTTTGCAGAGCATAACAAAACTCTGACGCAGATTCCTACCTTTTCTTTTTCCAGTTTTTAACCCTCTAGAGCCCAACCCCTGTTAACATTCAAAGAAAATTCTGATTATTTGTTTATGAGGAGGCACTTGTTAGACATACTCAATACTGGAAGAAATTTGTTTTTCCAACTGTAGACAAAAAATTTTTTTGTTGTTGCACTGATGCAACGTTGGGCTTTTGCGGAATTGTTGCATCAGTGCAACATTTTCATAAAACTGGTTTTAAAGAAAATAATAACAAGCTTTAAAACTTTTAACAGGTGTAACATATTTAATGATAAACAATGAAATAAATAAATAATTTAATTCCAATTAAAATACAATAGCAGTCAGTTTTGACCTATTTATGTACATACGTACTGATGCCTTTTGAAATCCTACACGTATTTCAGTTTAGAACTAGATATTTTTAATTGAATTAACAGTATTTTGTTTCTTGCACATGCACATAGTTTTGGTACATAATAGTTTATATTCTACAACAGTAACAACTTTACAGTTAGTTCTCTTTGAAATGTGAATTGACCATTCAGTGCCCCATCTGTCCATGTATGTCTATATGTGATAGTCCCGGAAGCAGTTTTTCTGACGCACAAAGCATAAATTTACGTCGCATTTGGAACACATAATATATGTAATCCCATCACACCCTGAAAATCGGCATCGTTGGCGCTTTTCTCCAAACTCTGGCAAATGATCAATACCATCATGGCGAAGCTCAGCAGACACTCGCTTCCGTTTGCTGGTTGTAACGGCACGTGGGGGAGAACAGAGCAGAGCTGACAATGCTGGTCGTCCGAGTCTTACAGCAGGAGGTTTAACTAACGTATCCGCAACCGTATTCACAAAGGTACTCAACTTCAGTGGTTTCACATGCTGATTGATACACTGCCGTTTATAACATGACCAGGCGTTCACAACTGCCATTACCACAGTATGCCAATATACATACATATATCAACGTCTCGATTTCACTCTTGGTTTGTATAAAGATACAAGAGAATCCAGAAGGTCTACACCTCCCATATGTTTGTTATATATCTCTACAATGGCTGGCCTGTTGATATTTACGTAAGCTTTTTGCTTTTTATCCCATCTACGAACATTATTCATTGGTTCAACACCTACAAACGACGAAACTAAATCAACAGATTTGTTGTCGTACCATCGTACAGCGATAATGTTGCTTGATGTGTCAATTTTACTGTCACTCGATCCTCTGCCTTCCTTCTTCAGAGCTTTTTCAGACTTTAGTTCACAGCCATGAAGCCTGTTTGACCGAACTGTTCCTACATAATAAATTCCCTTCCCTTTCAAAGCTTTCACTAATGCAACGGAAGTGAAATAGTTGTCGGCAAATATTTTAAAGTTTTCATTCTCAGGGAGTGTTGATGCCATTTTCATTACCACATCACCGCCAACTCCACAGGTATTTGAAGGTTTCACTGATTCACTTTTTCCCTGATACACATCAAAATCATATACGACACCCGAAGAGCCAGCACGAGCCCATAGTTTAAATCCCCATGGGTTAGGCTTCCCCCGAATGTATTGCTTTATAGATGATTTACCTTTGAATGGAACCATAATTTCGTCAACAGAGTTATTCTCTTCTGGGGGCATTTTTAAAAAATTTGCGCGCAACTCATTTAGCCAGGGTCTCAACTTCCATAATTTATCTTTAGACTTTTCATTGTTTTTGTTACCTTCAGTGTTGTCGCAAAAATGCAACAATCTTAACAAGTTCAGGAATCTGTTACGCGACATTATATCAGCAACAGGTGAATACCTTGTGTCAGCATTCCAGTATGCCCTAAGGCTATGAAATTTCGCAATACCCATTCGTAGATATGTCCCAATAAACACCTTTATTTCATTAGCTGTAGTATTGAGTTCAACACCTTCTTTTTGCATACTATACAAATTCGTCTCCAGAGCAACCATTTCCAACATTTCTTCAGTAATAAAGTTTTTGAAAAACTGATAGGGTGACAAATTTTCATCTGGTGAATTTTCAGGGTTGCCCTTGAATTCGACATTTGGAGCAATGAAACTGGAAGATATCCAATTTGTACCATGAGAGTCATTGTTGTTTTCATCCACGTTACTTTGTAAGTTGGCTTTTCGGGCTAAATGTATCAGTGGAATTTCATCATCATCATCATCATCATCATCATCATCACTTTCGTCAGTATTAGTATTTGCCCTGCTTCTTGATCTTATCTGAGCTAGTGTCTCTTCGTCGCTATCATTCAAATCATCACCCCTTTCATTCACAGCAAAATCATCAGACGAATCACTGTCAACTTCATCACTATCACTGAAGAACTCCGTAAAGTCACGCACAGTTTTGCTACGTTTAGGCCTAGTAGTTTCTTCCATTACTTCTATTGCACATACTGAAAAAAATAATTATTAAGTCTCAGAAATACAAAATAGTTTAGTTAAAATGATAATTAAAATATTTCCAAAAAAGATCAGTAAATTTACACTTAGTAAGCTGCGAAGTAGTTAACCGTCACTCAAGTTAAGTTTTTAGCCATCACCCAGGAGATCAGGGTCCAAATCCCGACCAGAACTATTTGTTTATATAAGCTTTTATACGCATCGTTTTCCATTTAATATTCGACAGTTTTGACATTTTAAGTTTTAATTCATCAATGCAGTATACAGGATAATTGTTGGTTTCGGTGTAATATCACGTTATAATTTCACCGAGTGGGCACCAAAAGTGATATCTTCATGAGTAGCGCAGCCATGAGTGAAAATAACAACTTTTGGTGCCCACTCGGTGAAATTATAATGCGATATTACACAGAAACCAACAATTTTTCTGTTTATTTTATGTCTAAAACTCTGCTTTTGTTGGCTTTATTTCAATAAAATGTCGAAAATTGCAGGAAACATCATCAGGAAGCATCGCAAAGATGACGTCATTTTAACGACGTCGTCGTCATATTGTTTCGGGCATTCAGTACGCTCAGCAAACATTTTGACGTTAATCCGGGTAACAGATTTTGATAATTTTCACTGTGAAGCCAGTGAGTTTATCAGGATATGAATAATTCACCGTTATATTTCGATAAACCGAAAAACATAAAATAAAACGGCTCATTTATTGAAATAGGCCATATTCGAAGAAGGATTTCCTCATGGAATTACTCTGACATATGAAACAAGCATTAAAATAGCCAGGCATGTAAATTATAAAACTGAATTGAAAATTCAATAACTTTAAGCTATAAATAATTTATATGAAGTAAAATTGTTTGCACTTGTATGATGCATACCCCAAATGTCATTTTCCACAAAAGCCCAACGTTGCACTTGTGCAACAGGTCACTTGTGCATTTTTTTCCAATAAAAACATGCAAGATACTAGGTCATCATTGAGGCGAAATGGTGTATCCATCTTTACCTGAATGATTAAACATATAAAAACATATTTACTTACCATTTATTTTGAAATATGGCCATTGAAAGTAATGACCTTTTTGGTTTGACTTTTCATTGGACAAATGGCGTTTTTTCATCAAAGGGACGCAACTCATGAAAACGTTGCCATTCGGTATGGCTAAATCCCGGTACTCGTTAAGGTCAGCCACCACTAAAAACAGGGTGTGCACATGAAATTAGCACTATCTGTTTTGTGGACAGGCTTCTTAATGGTTATGTTGCACCAGTGCAACGTTGGGCTCTAGAGGGTTAAATTAGGATTTTTGTATGATAAATATTTTAGTAGTTTGGCGGATGAGTTTGTTAAGCCTATCTAAAATGTCTTATTTTAGCATATATTTTAATGATAATTATTGTAGTCATGTATATGCTACGACGAAACAGTCACCCAAGAACGACTTACATTAGCATACATTAAATTCACATGAACTCTTTTATAAACTGGATAAAACTGTTTTACAACGATATAAATAGCGAAGTCATAAATAACAGTCATCTAACCAAACAATTTCCCATAAAGCGTGGTTTAAGACAAGGCTTTCATTTTGTGTATTGAACCTCTGGCAAGCTATGCCGAAATTGATAAAAAAATAAAATGTATTACAATAAATTGACAAGAAATTAAACATACACCTTTTAAAGATGATGCAACTTTTCTGAAATAAAAAACTCTAAAAATATCGACATTAAGCGGAAAATGGTATACTCTCAGACCTTCAAAGCATTAATTGACACAAAATGAAAAATGTCCAGTATAGATATATCATGCGAATTTTATCCACAAACACGACCTTATTGAAAATGAACATAGCTAACAAAAAATATATGCGACTTCTGAAATTTGCATTCTGAAAGTCAAGAACATTTATTTTGGACATGTACGTATGCCCAAGCTTTATGGAATATATTATATGAGTTTTAAAAAGAAATACCTTTGATGTAATTTTTAAGTTACAAAACATAAGCTTTGGAATATTACAAAACAACATGAACAGTAATGATGTAAACTTTCTTATAATTTTGATGAAGTCTTTATATTTCAAATAAAATACAGAAAAAAGATACCAGATTTCGACATTTACATAAATCATCTGAAAAACAGAATCGGGATAGAAAAAGAAATAGCTGAACTGAATTGCAAAATTGAATATAACAATTTACAATGATAACTATAAATATTTTCTACGTTTTACACAACAAAACTTCGTACAAAACTTTCTTTTTACCATGACTATTATATACGTTTGTATAAGACTGAATACTAGAAAGAACAAATCTGCACTTGAGACGACACACAAATCATATTTCCCCTTTTTCTTTATCTATTTATTTTTTTTATATATATTTTGAATTCAAATACAATACTTTTTTGAAGTGTTAAGTGTGAATCAGCATATTTGCCAAGGGAGTTAAACATCAATTATTGTATTTGTGTGAAAATAAGTGTATGTATATCTCACTAATCATTCATGTTGAAATAAATGATAAAAAGTTCACATGAACTACCGGCGTATGGGGAACATTTAAGATCCATGAAGGTCCGTCGTCCGTACGTTATTCAAATTGCTTCATGTGACTTCTTCTCATAAATTACAGCATGCAATATCATCAAACCTGACCAGAAGCATTCTGGTTTCGGTTGACTGAACAACATAGCCACCAGAGTTAAAAGTAGAACAATCTCTGAACATTTTCTACTCCAAAACCACAAATCACAGCGTTAAGATATTTGGCATACAACATCATCTGGGAATCCGCTACCAAATTTGTTTAAATCATGCTTTTGAGTTAAACATTAGCTTCAGTTGGTCACTTGCTTTGAATATAGTTCTATCGGAGGGATTTACAGATATGGCATCAATAGCTGACTGAAAAAATTAAATTATACACAATTCTTAAGAATGAACATTCAGATGTAAAAAATGTCTGCTGCAGATTAGATGCTCTCTATAAAGTTAACAACACGTTTGTACACAAATAAGAACTATAAGATGTATACAGAGTTTATTGTTATGAACACACAAATATCTTAAAATGTATATGCATATACAAAATATTTTGCTAACATAAATGTCATTTATTCATTTACTTTATGGCTGGCAGTATAATTCACTTAATTTGAACCCAAAAACACCGTGCTAGTACATATATACCAAACCTGCACTCCAAATCTAGATAGATTCTTTATTTACCTCCATTTAGGAGAGCTATCAACATACAATAGAACAGCAATAAGTTACAAACACACACACGGAAATTACATTACAATATACAAGCACAATTATATATAAATATACAAATTATACAGTTAAATTCACATAAAAATAAGGCACACATCAAATGCAAAAGCATATGATAAGGAAATGCTACATAAATTTTTACAAAAGCATGATAGCAAAACGTTTCAGATTCAGTTTTTGTAATGGCAAAGTAGCGAACACAGTGTCGTCCGTATAAAAGCACCTTGACGAAACGAAATTTAAGGAACTTTGAGGACTTATTACGGGTACACTATTTACCAAGCAGAACAAACCGATAGTCTTACCAGCCACTGGCTACAATGTACTGATGGCGTAGCATTTTATATAGTGCATTAATGCATATAATTTTTAATTTGTCCTGTATATCCGGACACAGACTATCGGACGAAAATCCGATCAACATTTGGAATATTTGGGATTTAGGGTATTTCTCTATCAGAGAGATATATTGATCTTGACCGACTAAATCAAAGATACTCGACCAGAGCGACTTTCTTAAGTACTCATTGTTTTGGCAAAAGAATATTGCATGTAATGTTATGTTATCCGTTATTTGACTGCAAATAGCACAGTGTTCTATTTTGCAAAAAGATATAAGTCGAGTTAATGCACCTACCGCAAAGCAGCCTTTATATTTTAAGTTCGGATAACGTCTGAGAAATAACCACAAGCAACAGGGCTTGTTAACGCTAAACAGGTCTTCTGTACGTAGTAGTGGATTACTGCATAATATCCGTTCCATACGTTCCCTAAATTCTCGATCGTATATATTTTTCCTTAGAATGTTTTTCCACTGTGTTTTTGGTGGAAAGAAGGCTGTAATTAGGTAATTGTAAATGTGATAGCTAAGGTTATATTTATTAAGGATCCTATGCATATTATGGATGAACCCGAGTACCTGCCTTTCGTTATTATAGAAATGAACAAGTCTTTTTGCGAAGATTTGCTTTGAGAGGTACTTTGATGGTAAGCGACACAACTGACCTAAAAACTGCAATTTTCTATAGTCGATTTCTGTTTCAATCGGAGGTACACCAAGACAACTAAGAGCAAAGTCAACATTTGCATAAGTAGGCAGATTTTGGATAAGTTTCACACAAAACCGATGACTTCGTTCTAATTGAAGACGGCTTGACGGGGACACGTTATTCCATAACTCACATCCGTACAATCCTTTTGGTATAATGACCGATTTATATATTCTAGCATAAAATGTGCTGTTTTTGCCCATTTTGCCGGTGTTTTAACAGGAGGAAAAACGTGTGTTAACGGGGAGATTCACGCGCCGTTATAACCCGTTTTCATTTATGCGCAGTACAGGGCCATTGTAAACAATGGACCTGTCTTCCAAGTCTTACATCATGTACGGCGTCAACAGTGCCGGGCTTAAAAACCGCTGGTGACGTCATAAATATGACGTAAACAACACGGACGTTGTCCCGCGCATTATTGAACGTCGTACCAGTAAGAGCGTTTCATTTTTATTTCTATGATTTTTTATGTTATTTATGCTAGAATAGCGCTAGCGAACGTTTATTCGTGTTATAACACCTGCAGAAACCCTCGGGATATATTGGTGCCCTCGCCCTAACGGGCTCGGGCACCAACCATCCCTCGGGTTTCTGCAGATGTTATAACACGAAAAAACGTGCGTTAACCCTACATTGTAGCCCAGGACACTGGGGTAATTCCAAGCTGATTTATAGAATTGTTCATGATACTTAAGAGAGAACCGCGCAATTTGATCGATGCGTCATGAATATTACTAGATTGGCACATGTATTTATCGCAGGTAATGCCTAGGTGTACATATTGCTCCGATTCTGAAATAGTATATGCACCTAATTTCCACTGTCTGTGATGGTGACGGTAATCGGATTTACTCTCATTAAATACAATGACACAACATTTACTTGCGTTATAAAGAAAGCGCCACTTTCTAGAGTATTTGTCACATATATCGAGCATTTTATCCAGTCCGTTTTTTGTGTATGATAAAAGTAGCATGTCATCGGCCACTGTTGGACACGTTACATTCATGTTATATACGCACATGCCGTAGTTGCATCTCTCTAGTTCAAGTATGAGGCCGTTTATATAGAGGAGGTATAGAAGAGGAGAAGTCTTTCCACCCTGTCTAGTACCTTGCCTAACTCTGAACCAGTCAGACAGGATGCCACGGTTGCGGACGCGACTTTCCATTGAACCGTACATAGACTGGAACGCATAGTATGAATGTTTATCGATGCCAGTTTGTAGCAGTTTATATAAAAGACCGTCATGCCAAACAATATCAAAAGCTTGACGGGCGTCCAAGAAGCATACAAATACTTTGCTATTATTATCTTTGCCATATAAAATGCTTTCGCGTAGTAAGAATGCCGACATTAACGAACCAAGCTGTTTTTGAAAGCCCCCTTGATGCGAACTTAGCATAGAGAGTATGTTAGATTCACATCTCTCTAATAAAATACATTCAGAGTTTTATGACACACGATGACAAAGAAATGGCTCTATAATTATTTGGGTTATCTCTTTTCTTTTTACCGCCCTTATGTATAGTCACTATGGTAGCTTTGTTCATATCAGGTGGAATATGTCCAAAAGACAACATAGCTGTATAAAGATTTGTCAGTACATTGAGCACAATAGGCCCACCATGTGTAAGATTTTCATAGTAAATGTTGTCGTGACCACAACTTTTACCCCGTTTACATGATCTTAAAGCTTTATCCACACTGTCACGCAATACAATCGGTGGTAACGTTGGATCTCGGTATCTAAAATTATCACTGTTATTTACTTCATGTTCTACATGTGATTTCCAACTATCGTCAAATTCTGGGTCATTTCTTGGAGAGTACAAATTAGTGAAATACTTTTGCCACTGCTCAGTAATGGCTCTAGCGTCGCGGTAAAGTACACCATCGAACTTTATTTCAGAGCCCGCACTGGAACTAGATATTTACCGACGCGTTTTAATCATTCTCCAGAAGAGATTATTGTCTAGTTCGGCGGTACGATCAATCTCTGCATCTTGCTCATTCATATACTCAAACATGTAGAATCGGTGCCAGTATCGAAACTCGCGTTTGGATTGTTTGTACGATATGTAAGAATCATAATGATACGAATGAGGTCACCCGTTCAGGATCCAGTCCTGACGGCGTAACTTAATACGACCGTGAAGTTCAGACAAATGTCGGTTCCAGTAAGGTTTGAGGTAACGCTTAAATTTATTTTTAGTAAAGCATTCACGCGAGATATTTGACAGAGACTCTACTAGAGCATTATAGATATAGTCTATATCAGAGGTACTCCGTATGACTTTATTTTGAAGTGCGTTCAACTTAGAGGAAGAATCGATAAGATCCTTGTACGCCATGGTTTCGCATTCTTTAACCCTTTTCCAGTTTATATAGACACTATTTGGCAGGTAGCTATTATCGGGCATATTACCGTTACATAGCGGGGTATTCAAATTGAAAGAACATATAACTGGTCTGTGCCGCGAGACATTCAAGCAATGATCATCAATGATTTCTATATGGCGAGCACAATACATTTTTTCATTCGGTATTAATACATAATCAATAAGTGAAGAATATTTGTCATCGTAGCTGACATAAGACGCAGTCGCCCCTATACAAGATTCCAGTGTATTCAAGGCTACAAGATTACAATCTCTCATAAAATGTAAAAGATAGATATCTCTATTGTCTAGCACAGATTTTACACAAGATGCATTATAGTCACCCATAAAGCATACGAGGCCGCTTTCAGAGTAACAACTCCATAAATTATACAGTTTATCAATATAATCTCTGTAGCCCTGTAAATGATAATTTCGACAGGGCAGGTATATTTGAAAAATAAACATAAATTCATTTGGGGCGAATTGAAAGTGCACGCCAACTATTCTATCATCGTCGATCGAGAGCGGTGTAACAAATTCGTCGTGTTTGATATGCCACACTAAGGCAACACCACCCTTTCCGACACGTCTAGTACTTGGAAGTTGTAAAGATTTATCTGAAACCCCTAAACATTTGTAGTTTGAGTCGATAGCATTCATAATATACATATTGTGCCTATACAGCCAATGTTCTGAAATACCACAGAAATCAACATTCCCCTCCTTTAAAACATCACAGAGATAACTACAGCTAGAGAGTAAGCCGGAAACATTCCATGTCAAAATATTCAGATTACAATTATACATTATTAACCATATTTACAGTGTTCCTAATGTGGAAGAAATGAACTAATTGTTTAATCGATACCGCAGAGGTAATCGTATACGTTATGGTCACACAATGGGGAATAGTCTTGGTATCCATTCATGTTCCCATATTCTAACCAGGACTGTCTTTGAAACCGTGGTGGATTATACAGATCTTCTCGTCTGCTATCGCGACTGTCATCCAAGTTTTCACGTTTACGTTGAAGGAAACCTCGTGACTGCCAAGGTTTGCATGTAACGTTTTTCGGCCAAAAGTACGGATGCTCAACCAGATGACTATTATCGTCTGCTTCGACATTCAACCTTATAACGACTTTATTAGGGTTCAGTTTGCTGGGAAATATCCTCACCATAGTAACTTTAGGCCCTCTCTTGGTAACAAAGGAATGCATTTTAGCTTGGGTCATGTTACTTTGAATCCACTTACCCAATAACGCTTTGATCTCCTCTTAGTGTAAATACTGAAGTTTTCTGATTCAGAGTCAGAGGGCCTTCGTGAATAGAAACGATTGGAGATGTGCACTGGTATTCCACGAGACTTCGGTTCCGATGGGGTTCCAATATCGGCAATGATATCGGCAAAGGTAATACGGCGTTTACCAGCTGACTTATCTGAACGATTGCGCTTCTTAGTATGTTTTTTGTAGCTTGATATCGTGTGACGACATTCATAGTCATCGGCAGTTGCGGGCGAAAGAATATCGCACTGAATGCTGATGTCGACCTTTTCTGGTAAGACCGATGTTTGAGTCCCACTAGTACAGTGATTTACTGGAGAAAGTTTAACTGGGGATGCTGTTGGCGTTTGTACAGGGCTAATGTTGGCCAAAAATTGTTCGATTTCGTCAATTCCTGCAAATTCTTGCTTTTCTACCTCATTTGAAGCCATATTTTCATAGTTCTGAGCACAGGGGATACCACTACAAAACACGTCGGTCTGCAGCGCTACATCAGTTTCCTCGTCACAATCTTGAGTATATGAACTGACATTACACTGTATATACGCAGTAGGCGTTAAGACGGAAGCCGAAGCTTTGTTAGCATAGAGTATATTATTGCTATCAATGAACTGTTCCAGTTTGCCAACTCTATCTATAAGTATAGAAATTTGCGAGTTTATAGAGCTAATACATAATCCTATAATAGTCTGCTTCACTTTCGATATTTCACCGATCACATTATCTTTACATGACAGAATGTCGTGTTTGACAATTTTTAAAGAGTCATTGATAAAACAAATCTGTTCAGAGCGCTGTTTTTCAGCAGCAATGCTTGATTGCTTTAATAGAAGCATTTCTGCTTGTAGGTTGCTAAGTGAGTCTTTAAGTATAGCGACATCATGCATGCACACACATGGTGCTGTAGGTTTTGATGTCATTTGTACTTTGGAACTCTGTGTCGCGGTCATGCTCTGAGAGCCACGTATAGATGGTCGGGAGCGACCGGTGTTTAACAGGTCTTTCATCAATGAGAAATCCTCACCTTCAATAACAGACAGAAGTACACATATATCGTTGGCAAGCTTTATGACCACAGGCTTCCCTCTACGAGTGTATACATGTCGTTTGAGTTCTGCCTGCAATCCGAATGGAAACTCGTCCCCTTCACGTAGTGTGATGAACAACATTGTTCTAATCTGATTTTAATTTTAATATTGTAAATTTCCCCCATTTGGATGGGGATGTACCTCATGCTACATCTTATGGGGTATACATTTCTCAGTTAATTCGGTTTGCCAGAGCGTGTAGTCATGTTGAGGATTTCAATGAACGTAATCAATATATTACAAATAAACTTCTTCAACAGGGCTACCGTTATTACAAATTGCGTAAATATTTTGCTAAATTTTACTATCGTAATTCTGATTTGGTTTTGAAATTCAATAGTAATCTAAAGACTCTTCTGCGAGAAGGTATTTCAAAACCCGATTTTTATGGGGATGTGGTTTACAAACTTCGTAAGATTTTGGGTCATGGCAATTTTCCAACTGTATTTGCTAAAATTATAAAACGTTTTGTTAAAAGAGGTTACGACCCTACTGTTTAGAGACACACCGCATGTTTAGTGTTCAACCCGTTTACAGTTGGACGCTATGCTTCCCTCTTTGATTGTGTCTGACGGAAGAGGGGCAGGACTCTGTGATGGGCAGTTTTTAAATCCCACTGGGACGTAACTGTTTTGATTTCTGTCCTCTGGCCTGTTTCGTCGGGCCCTTAAGGGTGTTTCTCTTGGTGCTCTGCCTTCTGCAAATGCATTGAGTACATACGTTTTTTGGTTCTCAAGGTTTGCTTTTGATATATTTATACACGAGCATTTTTGTGTTTTACATACCATGCCTTTTGTTTCCATTGCGTGTGTTAGAGATTCACCTAGCAGGGATTACTTTTATTTACACTGTCCTGTGACTTTGGAACATGGTGGGGGGTAAGAGTGAGGTTGGGTGCGCACCATAAACCGGTTTAAGCTCCCCAGTGGTGTTTTTGCCACTGACCGTTCCAAGGCGGTGCCCCATTGTGTTCCGTTAATTGTTCGTTTTGTCCTCGTGTGTTTGCTTTGTATGCTTGTGTGTGTTGGTAGTGTATGTTTGTGTGTGTACATGATTGTGTGTGTGTGTGTGTTGTGTGTGTGTGTGTGTGTGTGTGTGTGTGTGTGTGTGTGTGTGTGTGTGTGTGTGTGTGTGTGTTGGTGGTGTGCACTTCTGGGTGCTGTGGGGCTCGTTTTGGGGAGGCTGCGTTTTTGGTACGTGGCATTCCCTGTTTGATATTATTTTTGTTTTTTTGTTTTCATCTAATTTAGATTCGCATGAAGCATAATCTTTAAGTAACCTCGTCACAAATTGATCTGACGGATTTTCACGAAATAAAGTCAGCAGTTGATTGAACTCCGCTAAATTAGGATCAATCATCTCGTCATCGTTGATCACCGACAAACTGTCATTGTCAGTACAAGCAGATAACGGTACCTTTACCTCCGTGTTATCACTCAAGTGGACTGGCTCTAACTCGAATAACGTTCTCGACTCCACATCGCCAGAAGCCATAATTAATTGTTTCATAAAAATGTACTTGTGGATAAGAATGTACCGTTGCGGCAAGACATGTCTATTTTTAGAGCCCAAATAATAATAAAAAAGTCGTTCACTGTCTATTGTTCTTTACTTTTTCTTCCATATCTCAACGATACCGGAAAATCCGAAAAAAAAAAAAATTTAAAAAAAAAACCAAAAAAAAAAAAAAAATTTTTAAAAAAAAAAAAAAAAAAAAAAAAAAAAAAAAAAAAAAAAAAAAAAACTTTAAAAAAAAAAAAAAAAAAAAATATCCAACCCCCTCCCCCCCTCCCTCCCCAAAAAAAAAAAAAAAAAAAAAAAAAAAAAAAAAAAAAAAGACTGAATTGCAAAATTGAATATAACAATTTACAATGATAACTATAAATATTTTCTACGTTTTACACAACAAAACTTCGTACAAAACTTTCTGTTTACCATGACTATTATATATGTTTGTATAAGACTGAATACTAGAAAGAACAAATCTGCACTTGAGACGACACACAAATCATATTTCCCCTTTTTCTTTATCTATTTTTTTTTTTTTTTATATATATTTTGAATTCAAATACAATACTTTTTTGAAGTGTTAAGTGTGAATCAGCATATTTGCCAAGGGAGTTAAACATCAATTATTGTATTTGTGTGAAAATAAGTGTATGTATATCTCACTAATCATTCATGTTGAAATAAATGATAAAAAGTTCACATGAACTATCGGCGTATGGGGAACATTTAAGATCCATGAAGGTCCGTCGTCCGTACGTTATTCAAATTGCTTCATGTGACTTCTTCTCATAAATTACAGCATGCAATATCATCAAACCTGACCAGAAGCATTCTGGTTTCGGTTGACTGAACAACATAGCCACCAGAGTTAAAAGTAGAACAATCTCCGAACATTTTCTACTCCAAAACCACAAATCACAGCGTTAAGATATTTGGTATACAACATCATCTGGGAATCCGCTACCAAATTTGTTTAAATCATGCTTTTGAGTTAAACATTAGCTTCAGTTGGTCACTTGCTTTGAATATAGTTCTATCGGAGGGATTTACAGATATGGCATCAATAGCTGACTGAAAAAAATTAAATTATACACAATTCTTAAGAATGAACACTCAGATGTAAAAAATGTCTACTGCAGATTAGATGCTCTCTATAAAGTTAACAACACGTTTGTACACAAATAAGAACTATTAGATGTATACAGAGTTTATTGTTATGAACACACAAATATCTTAAAATGTATATGCATATACAAAATATTTTGCTAACATAAATGTCATTTATTCATTTACTTTATGGCTGGCAGTATAATTCACTTAATTTGAACCCAAAAACACCGTGCTAGTACATATATACCAAACCTGTACTCCAAATCTATGTTTGGATACTTTTGTTCCCGTTTCGTTGTTGTAAAGACAAGCTTGTTTTCGTTGACATTTCTTCTTCATATTTCAGTCCCTAGTCACTATTTGAGTGCCAGTAAATGAACCTTCTAAGTGTAAAGTCAGTGTAAAATTCAAAATAACTGTCCTGAAGTTCTTCATATGGTAACGTGGATTTCAAGTTTTTCATTTTTAACTTTATTTGTGTACGGCAAGGATGTATTTATGTATGCGCAATTCAGTTTCCTTGAACAATTGGTCACTACTTTAAAACTGTGTCCGAGTCTCTTTTGAAAATAAATACTCTCTCTATGATCGCTGTGTATATCTCGCCAGGATCTGATGAGGTTGAGACTACAGCCTGTAAATATTCCTAAAACAATATTCAACTCTTGCGCTGTTTCTAAAACTCACCTGCCTATGATCAAACTTAAATGGAACTATTATTTGTTCAAAGAGATGCTCACTGATGAAATATATGACAGAAAAGCAAGACTGCAAGGGTAAGCACACTGATAATTGAATATTTAATTATATGTAAAATGCAGTCTAAGATTACCAACACGGCATTAATGGGGATACAACTCGAGATACTCCATTCTTAAGGCTTATACAAAATGTATAGGAAACGCTTCAAACATATTCTAGTCTTAAACCACAGAGCTTAGACATCTGGAATGTAGCATAGCCTAGTGAACCTCTACTAAGTTTGTTAAATTCAAACCGGGGGTTCCACTTGATCTCTAAATAGGTATATGTATTAAGGATCTTCTTTATAAAACTACTAGTCATAGAACGTATTTGCATGTATCATTGTGTAGCGAACCTCTACAAAAATCGTTCATACCATAAACCCCGGGAAAAGTTAACCTCGCCCAGAGGAAAGTCGATTTTGCAATAAGTTATGTAGGCAGGTCTTTTTCTTCTTATCAAAAAGTCCAAGAGCATTATTTGGCAAAAAGCATGTTCTTGTAGACATCTAAGAAGATTTTTCAAAATAATTATGGCCCCCGGATCGAATATTTATCCCACCGCTTATTAAAGAAAAAACTTTAACAATGTTCTTGTCTCAAACCACATGGCATAGATTAAAGATATTTGGCAGATAGCATTGTCTAAGTATCTCTTCCACGATAAGTTTAATCATGACCTCTCGGTTAAAATCAACCCCGTCCCGGTGCTCACTTAATTTTACATTGACATATTTATCACTTTTCTTTTATCAGACCACTAACAGAGCTCAGATACTTGGTTTGATGCATTGCTTAATGGGTTTGTACCAAGATTGTTCAAACCTTACACATTGGGTTTAAGTTCCGTCCGTCCTGGGTCACTTGTCGTACTTACCTTCTTGCTTTTTTAAGAAACCGAAACTTTATGGATAGTTTTGCGTACATATTTCAACTCCTAGCTTGATTCACTATGACATTGACCTATTTTTGTAGTGACGTCAATGAAATTTTGCCCATTCATTTAGTTTTGCATGTACATTTCAACTTCAACATTTGCTGACCTTGGCCTAAACATAGTTTACTGTATATGGCACTACAAAAGTGAAATTTAAAGCAGACGTACAGTCTTGAATGCAGATAACATCTCCTACCTTGGCTAACCTAGACCTCGCCCATTGTCAAAATTTTGTTTTCCAAGCTAGAAAGATGAGAATCGGACTGATTTTACAGTTTTGCAATAATTATTTTTTTGATTAAATTTCTCTTGAATTGTTCAGCTACTCAAGAAGGACTTGATTAATGAGTATGCATTCATTGACAGCATGGATCGAGTAGAAAGCTCTAAGCTCACTTGAAACCTCTCTCCTCATGAGATCTTTATTGTTAAGAAAATACCAATATCTTGAGCAGAATGATCAAAATAATGTTAAGTGGTTTAGATTTGAATATTGTCATATCATAAAATGACAATTATTTACATGTTTGATGATACCACGCTTTATGTTTTTCTACTGTATGCTCTCAATAGTTGATTTAATCTACATGATTATTGTAAACCATTTAAGACTGTAGGGTCATTTATACAATTTTTGACACATTTTACGTGATAAAAGATTGAAGCTAAATAACGAAATATCATTTAGGATGCCGTGAAAAATCGACCGACACTGCCGGGATTCGAACCGCTGGTCTCTGGATTACCGGTCCATCGTGATAACCTCTGCACCACGGCGGCTCGTCAAATATTTCATGACAAATTACGTTATATACTTAACGTATGCACCAGCATGGCGCGTTTTCTCTTAACGTCTCACAGATAGAAGTGCCGAACGGCTTACAAACTACCCGGGACAGGAGGATATTAATTAAATATCATTAAGGATGTCATGAAAAATCGACCGCCACTACCGGGATTTAAACCTCGGGTCTCTGGAATACCGGTCCAGCGTGCTAACCCCTGCACCACGGCGGCACGTTAAATCTTTCCTGACAAATTACGTTATATACTTGACGTATGCACCAGAATAGCGCGCTTTCCCTTAACGGCTCACTGATAGAAGTGCCGAACGGCTTACAAACTACCCAGGACATGCTAATTTTAATCAAATATCATTTAGGTGGGAGCTAATGCAATTTTCATAAGGAAATAAGCTTGTACTATGTAAAATTCATATATCCATACATGATTGAACATTTTGTTAAGGTTTATGTTGATTTGAGTAACCATTTAATGCAGGTAATGCGAGGATTTTGTTTGAATATCGTGTAGTAATAGCGCAGATTCAGAATCTATATATTGGCGCCAACATACGTTTTAAGACAGTGAAATAGCATATGTCGTTTAATTGTTTGCGAGCTTTATGAGAAATGGAATCGTTAAAGAACAAAAGGAAAGAACGAAGCTTTCGATTATGTTTCTTCCAGCGTAGTTTGGGTATTTGAATATTGAAGACCTTGTAATGTGTTTCATTCCAATGTGTTTCTTACTCGAAGGCCTTCCAAAACTTTCAAACTTGTCTTTAGCAATTAATTATGTTGTTTACCATTGCCGCCGATTAACAGTATGTGTGTCATTTTTTTATTTCTTATTAAGCACTCTTTTTATGAATACCTTTTCCGCATATAATTACATCTTTGTTTACATTCTTTTAAGTGATTTTAGATTTTAGATTTCACTAACATAACTAAGTCGTAATGTTAATTCCGGCATTTATTGTAATAAGTGTATTATATAATTATATTTAGCACAAATGTATGCTATACCATGTCCTAAACAATAGCACTACAAGTATATTAAACAAAGGCTGGTTTTTTTTTTAATGTCGAGTGCATATACTTGCCACACTTAAAGGGCATTGCTTTGCTGTGAGCGATTTTCATATATATTTCGCAAAATGTCCAGCTCGTTAACACGATGTGCAGGAACTATGGTCCGACACCGCCTGGCCGAGGTCAATGCCACTCTAACGGGTCATTGTGTTTTTGAGTCCACTCCATAATTCGTAAACCCCTGAAAGGATTTTCATACTATTTTGTCAAATATTCATCGCATCAAGTCTGTGTGAAAAAACCCATGTTTCAACTCCGCTTGTTCAAGTTCGAGGCCGCACAAAGGGGTCATTTGCTTTCCATGTCTACTATATAAGTAAAAGGATTTTCCTGAAATTTAGGTCTAATACATATGTCATAAACACGGTTTACAGAACATTATGTCAAACCAATTTGGCAAAGGTGATACGTAGGGTGACGAAGTTTGTAAAGCCCTTTCCTTTTTATTGAACAACATTTATATAAGGTTTGGGAATGCAGTTTTCAGACAAGTAATCGGTATTCCCATGGGAACAAATTGTGCACCCCTTGTCGCAGATTTGTTTTTATATTGTTATGAAAGAGACTTTATGTTGAGTCTTTCTCCAGATACGCAGGCAGACATTATCACTGCTTTTAATAATACATCACGCTATCTGGATGATATTCTTAATATGGATAACCCGTTTTTTGGTCAATTGGTGGACACTATTTATCCCCGGGAACTCCAGTTAATTAAAACTAACAATTTGGATACTGGTGCTTCATTTTTAGATTTACATCTCTCTATTTATAACAATATTATACATACCAAAATTTATGACAAGAGGGATGATTTTAATTTTAGTATTGTAAATTTCCCCCATTTGGATGGGGATGTACCTCAGGCTACATCTTATGTGGTATACATTTCTCAGTTAATTCGGTTTGCCAGAGCGTGTAGTCATGTTGAGGATTTCAATGAACGTAATCAATATATTACAAATAAACTTCTTCAACAGGGCTACCGTTATTACAAATTGCGTAAATATTTTGCTAAATTTTACTATCGTAATTCTGATTTGGTTTTGAAATTCAATAGTAATCTAAAGACTCTTCTGCGAGAAGGTATTTCAAAACCCGGTTTTTATGGGGATGTGGTTTACAAACTTCGTAAGATTTTGGATCATGGCAATTTTCCAACTGTATTTACTAAAATTATAAAACGTTTTGTTAAAAGAGGTTACGACCCAACTGTTTTGAGACACACCGCATGTTTGGTGTTCAACCCGTTTACAGTTGGACGCTATGCTTCCCTCTTTGATTGTGTCTGACGGAAGAGGGGGAGGACTCTGTGATGGGCAGTTTTTAAATCCCACTGGGACGAAACTGTTTTGATTTCTGTCCTCTGGCCTGTTTCGTCGGGCCCTTAAGGGTGTTTCTCTTGGTGCTCTGCCTTCTGCAAAGGCATTGAGTACATACGTTTTTATGGTTCTCAAGGTTTGCTTTTTATATATTTATACACGAGCATTTTTGTGTTTTACATACCATGCCTTTTGTTTCCATTGCGTGTGTTAGAGATTCACCTAGCAGGGATTACTTTTATTTACACTGTCCTGTGACTTTGGAACATGGTGGGGGTAAGAGTGAGGTTGGGTGCGCACCATAAACCGGTTTAAGCTCCCCAGTGGTGTTTTTGCCACTGACCGTTCCAAGGCGGTGCCCCACTGTGTTCCTTTAATTGTTCGTTTTGTCCTCGTGTGTTTGCTTTGTATGCTAGTGTGTGTTGGTAGTGTATGTGTGTGTGTACATGATTGTGTGTGTGTGTGTGTGTGTGTGTGTGTGGTGTGTGTGTAGTGTGTGTGTGTGTTTGTGTGCACTTCTAGGTGCTGTGGGGCTCGTTTTGGCGAGGCTGCGTTTTTGGTACGTGGCATTCCCTGTTTGATATTATTTTTGTTTTTATGAATTGTTGTGTCTTGTCCATATTTTCTACAACAATTGAAGAATTTTTCGAGAAAATTGGGTCGAATGTTCATCTGTCCGAGATTATTTGCAGTATTTATGCCTACTCAAGGTAAGATCATCAGTAAGGAGCAAAAGTGACTCTTTCGAAAGTTCTCACCTGGCGGGGGATATATCTGTCTTTCAGCTGGCCTGGTTAAATGTACAAGAAAATATATATTTTGTTCATGAAAGAAGGAGCAAGTTTGTGGTGCATGTTTAAGCAGAGCGTAAAGAGTGTTAGTTGATTTGGATTTAGATGCAATTACATTTTTATTTGCTTTAATTGCTTTGCAGTGATTGAAATGAATGTGAATGACCTGCAATTGTTCTATTAACAAGCAATTAGAAGTATTACAGTTCGGATTTGTTACATATATTTATGTAAAAGGTGTACAACTTACTAGAATGAATAGATACAATCTGGAACCCTGAAGTTTAAGTACATTTAAACAAGAAGGATCCCTGTTACATTTTGGGGGCTCCTCCGCTCTCAATAGTAACTTGTCTTACAGTACAATTTGAATCATGGATACACCAATACATTATTTGGTATATGGATACCCATAGAAAGTACTAAACGTAGAAAAAATGTTTCCTTTTCAGATGATTCGACATACATATTAATGACTCCTTTTTAAATTTACTAAATTCAGTGCATACTGGTCAATCATTTAAAACAAAGATACTACAGAATATAAATAATATCCATCCAAGTAGCACAGTACAGAGCTACATGAATAACACTCTAGGCAATAAAACACACAAATTAGAGAGCATTGTCACCCTCGGTCAATTCAAACCTGTCTGTGTTCAAAATGAGCCAGTCAAACACAGCACAGGCAGTTAGTAAGAACCCACTTTGTTTACAGGCACTAGCTTTCTAAGGCAGCTACCACATAATACACAGCAGAGTAATAATCGCTGGTTGAGTAGATTTTGTTTTTAATTATTCTGATAGAGACACGTGTTTGCATCATACATATATTACCTTTCCCCAACATTGCATACTGATGGAACCAACTCATACTTCAGTCAACACAAGCCTGCATGCCTTTACATAAAAAGGACCATCTCAATACTCAGATAGCAGTAAGGTACCCCAATTCGAACATGAACCTGTATCATCAAACCAATTTAATCCATTTACACAGCAACATCAGTATAAAAGGCAAGATGTAAGGCTTATGGAGGACAGTCAGCACGATTTATTTAAGGTACTTGCAAAAGAATACTTTAATTGAAAATATAATAGGGACAAGTTAGTTGATTGTACATGCAGTATTATGTAAAAATAATGGATTCAGCAAAAGCAACATCCCCCACTCAACTACGTCACAAGCAGGAGACTAATTGGCATGCTATGCCTTCACAGTCCTTAAAGATACATGAGGCCAGAGACAAAAGTACACCAGCACAGCATGTACACTGAGGGACTTTAAAAACGGTTTACTTTATAAAAGTGATTTTTACAAAAACAAAATGAATGAACACAATTATTTTTTTTTAATTTTGCCTTTTTATCATGAAAGGGTACTTAATAAAATAAAATCTATGCAAATAGTGTACTATGCAAGCAACTGGTTACGCTTGAGCTATTTAGGTACGATTTGCACGTGGTTCACGCATATACCCGTGTAATCAAATATAAACCCGATTTACATGCACCATGTTGACCGGCATATGAGAAAAACACAAAACGTTTATTATCAACTTATTTAGCATTATGCCACGCTTGTCCGAACATGAGCGGTCAGAGGCTCTCGGTATGCATAGAGCCGGAAGTAGGGTTGCCGACGTCGCGCGTCAGTACAAATGCGCTCAATGCACGATATTTCGACTACGTGCACGATTCCATGCCACCGGAAGTGTTAAGGATCGCCATCGGTCAGGGCAGCCACGAATAACCACACCCCGACAAGACGCCAACCTTCGACACAGACGTTTCCGCTTCCGGCCGGCTACTCAGAGTGCAAGACGAACGATTGGTATCCATGGGTAAGTCTAAGACCATTTTTTCTTACTTTTTGATCCGTACACTTAATGTAAAGATCAATTGCAGTTAGAGACTTTTAACAACGTTTGCATTTCAGGAGGCCCATCAATGCCCGAACTGTTCGGCGTAGGTTGCGTGATGTTGGTTTGCGTTGCCATAGACCAAAGGAGGGGTATATTTTGACCGACAGACACAAACAAAGCGAGCTTGCCGGTCTCGTAGACACCATCGTTGGACCCGTCGGCAATGGGGAACAGTCCTCTTTTCAGATGAATCGAAGTTCAATGTTCAGAACTGTGATGGACGTTTGCGGATGTATCGTGCGAAAGGTGAGAGCTTCGCCGATAAATGTGTACAGAAGGTAAATCGTGGAGGTGGGGGTAGCGTTCATGTGTGGGCTGGGATTTCACAGTTCCACAAAACGGATATTGTCATTCTCCATGGTAACGTGAATGCTAGACGATATATAGACAATGTGTTACGCCCTGTTGTTCTTCCGTTGCGGCGTAATTTCAGAGGAGGAATATTGCAGCAAGATAATGCTCCTGCCCATACGGCTCATTTAACAACAGGTTTTCTCGCAACAAATGGAATTCCTACGCTAGAGTGGCCAGCGTTATCCCCAGACATGTCTCCGAGTGAGCATGTCTGGGATGAGCTAGGTAGACGTTTGCAAGTTCATCGCACAGCCCCTGGCAACGTAAATGAGCTATCTCAAGCGTTGATCCAGGAATGGAATAACATTCTTCAACAGCGCATCACAAATATTGTGATATCGATGAGGCAGAGGTGCACTGCATGCATTGCTTCCAATGGAAGTTACACACGCTATTGATAGTGACTTTTGATATTGGAGGTGTAACTCTTTGATATGTCATACCACTTTTTCTCATTTATATTTTGACATGAATTTTTCAGAAATTGTTAGACATATATGGATATTTATTGATGACAAATTTCAATAAGGTATACAAATATTTACTATGTTTTTTTACATATCTCATAACTATTCCGTTTTTAAAGTCTCTCAGTGTATGCATACAACAGCCAAAAAATACAAGTCACTTTCAAATACTTATCATATACGCCTTAACATTCCACAAATACTCAGTGTGATACATTCATTGCTGCAGCAGCCGCCAACAAATTTGTTTAACCTAATCTACAAGCTATGCATTTAAGTACAATCAATGAACCGCATGCTTTAGACTATCTAAACATACTACCAACCTTTGAAAGGCATCACAATCAGGAGAAAGGCAAAATAGTTTGCCTCAACATACACATTAAAGGCTGTACCCAAACATACATCATATATGCCCAAAAGGCTTTTTTCCAAACATACACGAGCCTACAGTATATGAAACGTTTAATTTGCATTCCCTAAATTGGAGGGACTACGTGATACATTTCAAACATACAGCCAGCTTGATTCACTTGGATGAACAGAAAAAATACAGCAATTGATATTGAGTCTAAGAGGTTCAGAACACAACATTCTTATGACTTAAGACCCTCTTAAATGAACAACTATTGTTTCTTGCTTTCAGCTCTTTAACGTAGTTTTAACCCTGTTTAACATGAGACAGCTTGTCGATGCGAATTCAGAAATCGTAGACAGTAAAGTCTTGAAAGTACTTAATATGAAAACAGTATGCTTAAAATCACAAACTAGAACCATATATCTGATTGATTAATTTGTTAATGGTCTACTAAAGCAAGAAGTAAAAAGTCATGTACAGTATAGGCATCCAGTTACATAAGACACAGACATTAACTTGCCGTTGAACCCGAGGCGTTAGAAAGTCCACAGGGTATCCTTTGAAAACATAAGTAGTATAGAAAATACCGGTTATGTCACACTCGTAAACGTAATGTTAAATATTAAAAAATTGAAAATCGAACCAAAACCGGTATTCGCTATACTACTTGTGTTTACATTTCCTTCCAGAAAAAAACCGGCACCCCCCCCCCCCCCCCCCCCCCCCCCCCCCCCCCCCCCCCAAAACCCCCCCCCCCCCCCCCCCCCCCCAAAAAAAAAAAAAAACCCCCCCCCCCCCCAAACCCCCCCCCCCCCCCCCCAAAAAAAAAAAAAAAAAAAAAAAACCCCACACCCCCCCCCCCCCCCCCCCCCCCAAAAAAAAAAAAAAAAAAACCCCCCCCCCCCCCCCCCCCCCCCCCCCCAAAAAAAAAAAAAAAAAAAAACCCCCCCCCCCCCCCCCCCCCCCCCCAAAAAAAAAAACCCACCCCCCCCCCCCCAAAAAAAAAAAAAAAAAACCCCCCCCCCCCCCCCCCCCCCCCCCAAAAAAAAAAAAAAAAAAAAAAAAAAAAAAAAAAAAAAAAAAAAAAAAAACCCAAAAAAAAAAAAAAAAAAAAAAAAAAAAAAAAAAAAAAAAAAAAAAAAAAAAAAAAAAAAAAAAAAAAAAAAAAAAAAAAAAAAAAAAAAAAAAAAAACCCCCCCCCCCCCCCCCCAAAATATATGGGAAAAACACTCCACGAACAGTTTTCATCTAAAACTTTTATCTCTACCTTTATATAATGGTTAATATACGACCTGTTATGTTAAATAACTATTTACCCACCCTAAAAGTGTTATAACAACCACAATTGCGACAGGTGAAGAAGAAACGTTTGAAAGTATGCATTTAGCTGAATAAAACATTAAATGTTAACCACGCAATAGTTTAAAAGTGCCAAGATGTGAAAAAACAGAAAAAAACGATCAAAATTTTGCAAAAGGGTATGCGTTTAAATATTTCTAATTCTAACATATTGTTTTATTTTATATGTCATATGGTAAAATCGGAAAACATATTAGCGGGTAATAGTCATCCGCCGAGTTGAAATTATGAATAAACATGCGTCATGTTAACTAGTTCAGTTAACAATTTTGTTAGATAATGTTATAAAAATAATGTTATAAAAATATGGAAAAAAGAGCTAATTAAAGGAGAGTATTTTAAATAAGTATATCTTTAGCAATGGGATAACAGAAGGGTGCTGAAAAACCACAGCATGGTCTAAACCCCCAACCAAAACAATATTAAACGAAGACGAGATAAAAAAAACACTAGAAATAAAAACAACACCATATTTACTAGAATAGGCCCTTGGATAGCCCAATGATCCGGATAGGCATTAATACCCGTAAATGAACATATCATAAACATTCAGCCTTTTACACCAACCAAAGGAAAAACATATTTACCCACACCTAAATGTTACCTTAAAGCAGAAATATATATATTATAAAAATGAGAAAAGTGTACAACACTAGTATGGAAAAATAAAATCTGGAACCTGAAATTTGAGGTTTTAGTACTTTCCCCTGGTAACACTGGTGTACTGGAATTGTAATAGACTGCTAAATAATTACTGCAGAGAGTAGGTTGGGTAGATATTAAACAGAAAGAACCCTGTTACAATTTTACTTCTTTATCGTTGAAACAATCATGTAATATAGATTAATACCTTTAAGGAATGTGAACATTGTCAACAGAAACTGCGACACTATCGTCATCACCATCATCTCTGCTAATGGAAATCAGTTACAACTGACTAAAACTTTTTGGGGAGGGGATAAAACTTGGCAACGTGAAAAATAATTGAGTGCCTAAATTTAGCTCTAAAATTTCTATATAGCGCTACAGCGCAGATTATAAACGTTTATGGTGAAGAAAAAAGTGTTAGTGTTACAGCTGTTAAAAATAAAAGCTCTGTACTGTCTTGAGAATATGTGGCAATATATTTGTTGCTGCTTAAAACAAAGTGGCAATTTCAGCACTGACTACATGTACAGGTAGTGGATTCCGTTTAACAATGTGCGTGGGGAAATTTGATAAAATCTGAAGTACATGTGTTATTTGGTATGACAAATAATGGAACGGGAGAGTTTGTACTGTGAAAATGGTCACATACTAAGAAAGGTGTTATATCAACAAGTCCATGCTGTTTCTTTTAGAAGATGCTAAGACGGATATTCTGTCGTCAGCTCTCACGAGACTGTAGGATATAAGCTACTATTTCCGTTAATTCAGAATTGTTGTAACACATCTTTGTATATTGTCAATTAATTTGATATTGTTGATATGGAAAGTAACAAAACTAAAGAACTATACTATCCTGCCCATGGATTTGTATGCTGTTGCTTTTGTGTCTGGTTTTGCGTAGTGAAAGTTGCGTTTCATATAGCTGTGTATCTGACTGTCTTTACTGGTTATTTGGATGATACGAGGTTTGTGTGGCTTGTTTCATTGTTCACAGAGACTTATTGTTTAAAGTGTAATCTGTTTGTTTTGCTAGAATTGGTGACATGAATGCTGTGATACTTATCAACGTTGAAGGACTGCCCCAATTTCTACCCCCGTTCTTCCAGGCTGCTCAGAACTTCGTAACTTAGCATATTTCTCGCTAGACAATGCATTGATCAGCACATAGTCGAATATTGGAGCGAACACTGGCATGACGGTTTTTAATAAAAAGAAAAAAAAAGAGAAAAGGGCCTATAGCAGAACCTTGTGTAACGTCTGAATTCACCGTGGCTTCTGATGAAGTTGTTCTATCAACAACAACATGATTTGTTATTGCTATAACTCCTGAATTTATGCATGTACTGTCCCTGATATCATCGAAAGCAAGTACGTGAAGAAGTCTCTCATGATCAACTTAAATCCATAACATCAATACATTGTATCCATTTTGACCCCATTTTATGAGTTAAGTAAGGAACGCAAGAAACACACCGGCTGGGTTCGAAAGACTACGTGAACGTTGGTTGTCAACCAAGATTTTGTGGGAGTCTACTGACTACGATGTTTTCACGCATCTTAGATGCAGTACATGTTAAAGTAATCGGACGATAATTGCCAGTCTTAAATTGTTATCCGCTTTTAAAGACTAGGGTGACAGTGGCCTGTTTCCAGATTGATGGTACATGTCAAGGTATCGAAGATAAGGGAGAAGCTGGATGCAATTTCATTTTCTCATTCTTTGAGTAGCCTTTTGTGTAACATAATCAGTCTAAGCTGTCTTAGGGGACTTGAAGTAAGATATTCCAGCAATCAATTTAAAAACTAAATTATCAGGATATCTGCTTCATTTTTCGAGTTAAGTTTTACGATGCCTTCAACTACAACAGGTGCTACTCTTTTTAAGACTTTAAACATACTTTCTGAGTGACTACTTTGTATAATAGTGTGAATTGTAGCAGAATGTGACTGGACATTTCAATGACATGCACTTATTGTGTAGATGGAATTAGCTTTCAAATAATGATGGTGCATAGTATGTTTATTCACATTTTAAACATTGCCGAAATTCATCTTTTGGTTCAATATGAAAGTCATACAGGAACGCGTCTATACCCTGGCAAGGTGCACGGTACCAGGTGTCAAACACTTCACAAAACGGTCAGGATGCTAACCTTCTATGACAGTACAAATACCACATAAGTCTAAATTATCTAAACATGGGTTAATCAACTCGTTCTGCATCAACGTAAAGAAGCACGTGAAAACTCCTTAAAACTAAACAATTGGCAAAAAAACCTCTACTACATACATAAATTTTAATATGTCCACCGAAAATATCAATTTAATATTTACATCTATAATGATAATTATCTTTTATCCAAATATGAGAGGTATATTTGTTACGTAAACTTTCTGAAGCTACAGACAATTGCTGAAATATGAATACGTGATCAGTCCCGTTATCGAGTTATAATGAAAACAACTAATGTGTCGGTGCATAAAACCCCTAGAGGATATATCATCCGAAAATACAGAGAATAATTGTTGGTTTCGGTGTTATATCTTAATAAAAAAATAAAAAAAAAAAAAAAAAAAAAAAAAAAAAGGGGGGAAAAAAAAAAAAAAAAAAAAAAAAGAAGAAAAAAAAAAAAAAACGTTATAATTGTTGCATACTACAATCACCCCCCCCCCCCCCCCCCTGCATCACCGAGAGGGCACCAAAAGTGATATTTTCACGAGTGGTGCAGTCACGAGTGAAAATAACAACTTTTGGTCTTCACGAGTGAAATTATCGCGATATAACATCGATACCAACAGTTTTTCTGTTTATTTTATGTCTTAACCTCTACTGTTGTTGGGTATATTGCAATAAAATGTCATAATGTCAATACATTGCGGGAAACGTCATCAGAGAGCATCACCAATATAAAGTTTCTTTACGTCAGTGACAATTAACACATGGCCTCCCCTCCAACACCACTCCGACCGGAGACAACAGCTCATATTCTCAATAGAAAGGCTAGTTACCTATCATTTTTAAATCATTTTACAAGAATGTGTTGTTTGAACAATTCATCTGCAAAAAAAAAGCGATTCTCATTGCTTGAACATAACAGGTGAATAATCAGATGTTGGCTATGTAACAGATTTGTTTGAAACTTTAACATCTGATCATTTACACTTATTAATGTTCACTAAGCGCTTATTTCATATCAGATTTTCACTGGAGGGATTTTAAAAAAAAAATTTTCCCCCCCCCGGGCCCCCCCAAAAAAAAAATTTTTAAAAAAAAAAAAAAAAAAAAAAAAAAAAAATTAAAAAAAAAAAAAAAAAAAAAAAAAAAAAAAAAAAAAAAAAAAAAAAAAAAAAAAAAAAAAAAAAAAAAAAAAAAAAAAAAAACACACACACACACACCCCCCCCCCCCCAATAAGATTTAAAAAATGAATTCAGGAGCTACACGTTGTTTTAAAATTTGCCTT
>JAFMSR010000004.1:57571205-57591119 GCA_022818135.1 Saxidomus purpurata | reverse complement strand
AGGTAAAATACACATAATTACAAACAGATTAAATACATATAATATCGACATTATCAAACTGACTAGAGATTATATATACCACAGAGTGTTTCAATTAAGAAATGAGTATTATATCACAGATCAATTTTAACAACTAAGTATCACTATATACTTAGACTTACATAAGCACCAATCAAATTGTTTATAGTTGTTCATGAACTAAGTAATACAAACATAAGTAAACGAATATATCGAAAGAGCACTTAGCTAAAATAATTGTGTATTAAACCTAGGATGACCCATAAAACCCTAAAGCTTATTTCCAATTGTGTCCTGTTAAATATTGTATAGATAAAAAAAGAAAAAGAAAAATAGGACTTTGGTTTTTGGAAATTCACATAAAAATGGAAAATTAAGATAAATGTACATTGTAATATGTTTCTATGCCCTATAAACACTTATATTTTATTTGATATAAAGTGCATTAGAATTAAAACAAATATTGTTCAGTCTATCATGAATAGATAAACCATGTGACTTAAGAAATATTAGCCACATCTAAGAAATTACATTTAACCGCTTTCTTGAACTGTCCAATTTTAGTCATCTGTTGTTTAGTCTAATTGCAGAGTAATAAAAAGTTATATTTTCTTTTCCATTAGCTTTTGGAACGGTAAAAATGAGAATGTAAATCTCTTGTAAACATAAAACTTTCTTTCATATAAGAAGGTCCTGTGATATTTACAATTTTAAATACATGGTTCAAACGAAGCTGCTTGTTTTTAGCTTCAATATTCAAAAGAGACATATCAGCAAGAGTTTGACAATTGACACTTTTCCTTGGACCCATATCATATATCTGACAATTGTATTTTGACATAGCTGGAGTTTGTCTTTAAAACATTTACTTAAACTAGGATACCAAGAGAAACAAGCATAGTCTATATGACATTGTATAAGGGCAGAACACGAATGTTTCCTAGTACATTGTATTATAATCTAACACCGAAGCATGTCTATACAAAAATTTAAGTCTAGAATTGACCTTTGATACGATAGAGTTAACAACTGTTTCCCCAGACAAATTGTCATCAATACTTAAACCTAAATACTTTACAGATGATGTTGGAGAAACAGTATGATTATGGCAGACAACTTTAAAACTAACATCTCTTTTTAATTTCCTTTTAGAACCAAATAGAATACACTCAGTTTTACCCAAATGAAGTGATAACTAATTGTCAACTAACCAAGATGAACACGATTCTAAGACAGTTCCCAGTTTTTCAGATAGGACATTTTGATCGTTGTGGGCAAACAAATAAGATTGCACTATCATCAGCATATAGTATTAGTTTACATGTTGGATCTATACTGATTTTCATATCATTTACATAACAAAGAAACAATAAAGGGCCAATAATACTGCCTTGTGGAACACCACATGTAGCAGACTGAAGGTCAGAATAAACATTATTAACACAAACATTGCGTTTCTACCCGTTAGATATGACTTGAACCAATCTGTAGATTTAACACCCATGGTTTAAAGTTTACCACGTAGAATATCATGGTGTACAGTGTCAAATGCTTTCTGCAAATCTAACATAACCATACCGGTATACAGACCTTTGGTGTTGTTATCTCTTATAAAAACAAAAATAATATCAAACAGGGAATGCCACGTACCAAAAACGCAGCCTCCCCAAAACGAGCCCCACAGCACCCAGAAATGCACACCACACACACACACACACACACACACACACAATCATGTACACACACACACATACACTACCAACACACACTAGCATACAAAGCAAACACACGAGGACAAAACGAACAATTAAAGGAACACAGTGGGGCACCGCCTTGGAACGGTCAGTGGCAAAAACACCACTGGGGAGCTTAAACCGGTTTATGGTGCGCACCCAACCTCACTCTTACCCCCACCATGTTCCAAAGTCACAGGACAGTGTAAATAAAAGTAATCCCTGCTAGGTGAATCTCTAACACACGCAATGGAAACAAAAGGCATGGTATGTAAAACACAAAAATGCTCGTGTATAAATATATAAAAAGCAAACCTTGAGAACCAAAAAACGTATGTACTCAATGCCTTTGCAGAAGGCAGAGCACCAAGAGAAACACCCTTAAGGGCCCGACGAAACAGGCCAGAGGACAGAAATCAAAACAGTTTCGTCCCAGTGGGATTTAAAAACTGCCCATCACAGAGTCCTCCCCCTCTTCCGTCAGACACAATCAAAGAGGGAAGCATAGCGTCCAACTGTAAATGGGTTGAACACCGAACATGCGGTGTGTCTCATAAAGTCAAGTAGGTGTATTAAACATGTGTCAGTCGAATAAGAGCTCCTACATCCTAACTGTAATTCATACAACAAGTTGTTAGCAACAAGAAACTTCTACAATTGTACATACACAGATTTTTTTGTAGATACAATGCTTAAAATACTAACTGGTCTATAGTTACCAACATTCAAACTATTATTTTATTTATAAATCGACCTAAGTCTTTTATTAGGATGTAGTGCGTTTTTACTCCCTCATCTAACAATAATAAATAACATATTGTTTCAAACTTATTTTGCCAACATAAATGGGTTGTATAGCGTTTACGTTATGACCTTCTTAAGCGCAAATGTTAAATCTTGCATGTTTTTTTTTCTATTTAGGTACTTGTTTAAGTGTCACAGGGAATGTTATTCATTCAAAGTTTAATCTAATAATATGTTCCTTATAATGGATTGTTCGTTGCGGGTCGTGTTTTGGTGGATATGAAAACGCGAGATGACATCATCAAACACATTGACTATCTTTGGTATTCTTTATATTAATTTTGGTTTTCTTGTTAGATATCCATTTAGGTGTGAGTAAATATTTCTTTCCTTCTGGTAGGTCTAAAAGGCTGAATGTCTATGATAAGTTCATTTACGGGTGTTTATGCCTAGCCGTATCATGGGGCTATCAAAGAGTCTACTCTAGTAAAAATAGTGTTGTTTCTATTTCTAGTGTTTCTTTTATCTCGTCTACGTTTAATATTGTTGTGGTTGGGGGTTTCGAACATGTTCTGGTTTTCCGGTCAATAGCTAAAGATATACTAATTTAAATTCCTCTCCTTTTACTAGCTCTTTTTTCCATATTTTTATAACATTATCTATCGGCATTGTTAAGTGAACTGACGCGTCATGTCCATTCATAATTTCAAATCGGTGGATGATAATAACATAATAATGACATTTATCCATATGTTATAAAAAATATAACATTATGTTAAAATTAAAATATTTTAACACAAACGATTTTGTTTGTTAAATTTTGATCGGCTTTTTCTTTTTTAAACTTCACGGCACATTTAAATTATTCCGGGGTTAATGTTCAATGTTTTTTTTCAGCAAAATAAATACTTCTAAACGTTTTTTTCTTCACCTGTGGCAACTTTGGTTGTTAAAACACTTTTAGGGTGGGTAATAAATAGTTGTTTAACATATCGTGTTCTATTTTAACCATTATATAAAGGTAAAGACAAAAGTTTTAGATGGAAACTGTTAGTGAAGTGGTTTTTCCCCCTATATTTGTCTGGAAGGAAATGTTATACAAGAAGTATAGAGTATACCGATTTTGGTTCCTTTGGCTGTGTAGTAGTATTATAATTACTTTTAAAAAATCGAGTGTGCCATAACCGGTATTTTCTATACTACTTAGGTTCAAGGACACCCTGTGAACTTTCGAACGCCTCGAACTCAGCCGCATGCCTGAGTCTAATGTTACTGGATGCTTATACTGTACATGGCTTTTTACTTTTTGCTTTAATAGACCATTAACAAAATTGATCAATCATATGAATTTCTCTAGCTTGTAATATACCTCTAATACTGATGATTAATTGCTGTAGTTTTCCTGTTATCCCAGTGATTCCAGTTGGCTATATTTTCGAAATGTATCATGTAGTCCCCCTAACTTAGGGATTTACCATCAAACGTTTCAGGTTCTTTAGGCTTGTGTCTGTTAGAGCGAAGCCTGCTGGGCACATATGATGTATATTGGGATACATTGTGCTACCTTAAATATATATGCTGAGGCAAACTACTAGTATTTGGCCTTTCTCCTGACTCAGTAATGTTTGTGTATTGAGGCAAACTATGATGACTTTCATAGATTGGAAGTATGTTTGGATAGTCTAAAACATGCGGTTTATTGACTGCACTGGAATGCGTGTAGATAAGGTAAAAACATTGGTTTGCGGCTGCTACAGCAATGAATGTATCACACTAAGTATTTTTGGAATGTAACGGCATATTTTCTTGCCTTTCAAACACATGAGAAGTATTTGAAAGTGACATATTGTTTGGCTGATCTATGCATATAATTAAGTGCTGGTGTACTTTGTTCTCTGGCCTCATGCATCTTTGAGGATTAAATAGGCATAGCATGCTAATTTGTCTTTCTACTTGTGACGTAATTGAGTGTTGGACTTTGCTTTGTTTCGAAATTCACTGTGGTCACTATCATATGTTCAATTTAAGTATTTTTTTGCAGGTGCCTTAATTAAATCATGCTGACTGCCCTTCGTATGCCTCAAGTCTTGTCTTTATACTGATGTTGCTTTGTTACTGTATTAAATTTGTTGATGATACCAATTCATGTGATTTGTGGTACCTTACTTCTATCTGAGAATTTGAGATGGCTCCTATTGTGTAAAGTCATGAAGGTTTGTGTGAATGAAGTACGAGTTGGTAAGTATGCCATGTTGGGAAATGGTAGTAAATGTGTCAGAATGTGTCATTGTATTCACATCTCAAAGGAACGAAAACCATATTGAATCCGTTTCAGTTACATTGGGAACAGTAAACAATCTGAATGTGTGAGAAAACATGGTGCTTTTCTAGACTCCAAAGTCAGCATGAAAACCATATCACTTCAGTTTTAGATCAGGATACGGACAATTACGTCAAATAGACCATACCGAGAAATATCTACATACAGATGCTACAAAATTGCAAATACATTCACTCATCACGCCATGCCTGGATTATTGCATTGGGCTCTTGCATGGTGCTCCAAAGATCACGTAAGATAAGTTTTCAAAATACTCCAGCTCGAACCATAACGACAACATCGCGTTATGATCATATCACACCGGTCTTAAAAGAACTGCATTGGATACCAGTTACTCACAGATTGAACATTAAGAATCTTGTTCACACAAACAAAGCATTATACGACTAATCACAGATCTATGTTAACACGTTAACACTCTATCAGCTAGAAATAAATTTAGATCAAAGAACATTTCTTAGCAACTAGTTTGTTTCCGAAAAGAAGCACTGTGAAGTACGGTTGTCATAGTTTTCCATCATTTGCGCAGAAGTTTTGGAATTATCTGCCGGTAAACAATAAAAATGCTTAAAGATTGGATGTGTTCAAAAGATCATTAAAAAGACACTTTTTCATCAAGATCTATGGAAACAAACGTTGCATTGGAAAGCAAGATATTGTTACACTGTGTAATAGAAACATTGTTTTTTTAAATTAAATTTAGTATCTATATTTTAGTGTCTATAACTATTTTTATTAGTGAATCAATTTGTTGGTTTTAAAGATTGTTAAATGTTAAATGATCAAGTAATGATAATAATAATACAAAATTCCTATTTGTTGAGGATGAAGAAAGTCAACGTGCATTGTATTTGTTTTATAGGGATAATCTACAGTATGTTCTCTTCCTTTCTACATGTTAACAAAAAAACATTAACTTTCAAAAAAACATACATACCTGAAGCTTATGAAATCCTAATGCACATTACATCAAGACCGATGGATAGTCTTCGTGTGTTAAACCGTATGTAATATTTAGAATCACCAACTGTAATTAAACGAAAAACGAAAAACTTCATATTAAATCCATAAACAAAAACTCATGTAATTCATTGAAACATAATCCTGATTGTATCAAATTTATAATTCAGTTGATGATTTAATTCCACTAGTGAATACAAATAAATCATTTTAGTGAATTAAACTGTGTAGAACATAATTCATCATTCATTATAGATATAAAAAATACACACTTTTGTGTAAGCACATATCACAATTAGGCGTAAAACGGTCCTCTTATAATAGAGGTATCTGCTAACTCAACATTTATTAAAGAATGCGCTAACAATTTCTGAAAAAAAGATTTTTTCTCAAAGCTATAGCTAAAGCTCGTTGTTGTGTGTGAGAACTTTATAGCAATTTACATGCTTATCATCAAACGTAGTGGAACGCACGTTTGTTTCTGAAAAGGTACATAATAAGACATTCATTTTGAAAAATGCATAACATTTTAACCTGTTACGAATCAAAGAAAAACTTCAAAAACTTGCTGTAAGAAAATAAAAACATGACGATCGTTACACAGTAAATATCTAAGCACGTTATAACAAATCTTCTATAAACATGTGGCAGAAAAAGTGTCACAGACAGGGCCAATACACGCCACAAACTTACTATAGGTTTCTATAGGAGCGCTGTCATTAACTCGCGATAACATTTTAACTAATAAAGTTATTTTAAAATCACAAACGGGATGATAAAATATAACATTTCCCCTTTTAAATGAATATTTTTTTATTTTTCTGAGACTTTATTTCTTTGGTCTTTTTTAACTTGAAAACTTTACCCGTCGTTTTACGCCCAAAATGTCACAATTTTAAGTGAAAATTTTGCAGCTTATCTTCAATTTGTTTAAAAACTATAACACTTATTTTAGAATCACAAACGGGATTGAATAAAACAATCATTCTCCATTTAAGTGATATATTTTATATAAAAATAAAGAAAGAAGAGAATGGTCTTTTTTAAGGTTTTGTTTAACAGGTACATACTCGTGAGTTACGTTTATCAATAGAAAATGTCGCCATTGAAAACGTTGAGGTGTATAAATTACTAGGTGTATTAATTGACAACACACTTTCGTGGACATTCCAAATATCTCAAGTGTGTAATAAATTAAACTCCAAAATAGCTCTGTTAAAACGTATTATCTATTACTTGTCAGATGAAATGAAAAATACATTTTATAATGCATATTTGGTACCATGTTTCGACTACTGTTGTACTGTCTGGGGCAATACAATGAGCCCAAAATCAGATCTAAATAAAATAAATAAAATTCAAAAAAGGGCCGCCAGAATTATATTAAATAAACCATTAAAAACTAGTTCTTCAGATATGTTTAATAAACTTAAATGGTTAAAATTCGAAAATAGATGTGCCTACCATACAGGTTTACTTATATTTAAATGCCAACACCAGCTAGTACCGGAATATCTGACTCAGTTATTAACATTTTCGAAAAATACACGTTATAGACTCCGTTCATCGGAAAGAAATGACTTAAGACATCACAAACCTAGAACAAATTATATGAAAAATTCATTCAGTTACACCAGTATTGATATTTGGAATAAAATACCTCTTGAAATCAGAAATATCTCTTCAATATCATCTTTCAAATACAAATACAAGAACTTCCTTTTTCAAAAACAGCAGCAATTATCTACCATTTCAAGAATATAAATTCCACATGCGCTACGTTTTAGATAAATTTAGATAAATTATGTGTTCTGTATAATTGATAATTATAATTTCACTTATTGAGGTAATGAAGAGTGTTTGTCGGGATCGAATGTATATTTGCATAATTTGTATAGATTGTTATTTCATTTACCGTTTTTCTTTGCCTTTTTGTTTCTTTTCTAGAAGGCCACATTGTAAATAAGTTTTGTATGTTTTGAACATTGCTTTATGTGTAAACATTCTTTAAATAAAGACATTATTATTATTATTATTATATATAATTTCATTTTTACGATCGGAACTCGGTTGCTTCCGTAATGCTGGCCGAACACTTCCGAATGATTGATCTAACTGCTTCAGGCCATCGATAAGTTTTATGGCCGGACATTACGTAACATTTACCATGATCTTTAAAACGTTGTATATTGGGTTTTGTTTTACATTAAAATGCAAACTGGGTTAGAATCTTCAGTTTTTTGTTCATAAAAAGGCAAAACCTTTCATGAAAACCGCATATACATGATATCGTCTTTATAGCGAGGATCCATGAAATTTTCATTAATAATATATTATTTAGCTTTTGATGTTAATTTGCAACACATAAAAGATTCACTATGCATGCATTTTTATTCGAAACACTTGCACGGGTACTTTTTTGTTTTATATTTCTCTTTGTCTCGAGTGAAAGGCAAGAATTCGCTCCGCTGAAATTGGTTTCATTTTATAGGTGTCAACATACAGTTTCTTCCAGACCAAAGCTAGTTTTCATAATACACAGGTCAAAACCAGGTAGTCTTATTACTCGTCTCTTTTGTCTTTCATTTCTTCCCGATAAGCTGATTATTGTATTAAATGACAAAATCTGTAAAATGTAGCAGGTATTATTCTACTGCAGAAATGGAAAAGTATTTTTCCTACAATAAATCCGTATTTCTTCTAAAATGTTAATTATATTTTCAAGCCATGTGATAAAAAATCACATACTTTTTAAGGAATTCAACATCAAGCGTTTACTAGAGTATGTAAAATCTATTTGATATTCTGAAAGGAAACTGTTCTATTTCTCAAATTAAAAAGCCTACCGAAATCAAATGTCAGTCTTTATCAGATCAGGAATAACACTGATTAGGAATTTAAGATCGCAAAATAAAACAAGTTGACGTCTATTTACCGGGGACATGTAGGTCCTCTATTTACGTTTCTAAGCACACCATACTTTTGCAAGACTTGCCGTGTCGCGTACTTGAAAATAACAGGTCTACAATTTTAAACAATTCTCACGAGCAAACGTTACGCACGTGTAAAGGGATTAGCCGATTATGAAAAATCAAGTGCACACTAGATCCATTCTCATTATTATGTCAAAATTCACGAATTTTGTAGCTATTAGATTATTCTGTGACTATTTTTATGACTGATGATGTGACTGTAGTGTAATAGTGCTCACTAGTTAAAACATTACTATTATTATTATTATTATTATTATTAATTGCAAGTAATGTGAATGATAATGCTGAATTTTCTTTATCTTCTGGTAGAAATGATAAAAATTAAAACATAAGATTTTCACAAAAGTTACGCGTCAAGTTCAATATCTCCCTTAGGCAATATTCCAGTACAATCGATAATCAATGATTTATGACCCTGACCGTTATTTACGGATATTACCGAACCGTAGTTGTTTCCGTAAACTCCTAATCCCCAAAACTTATCGATTGCCTGCTGATATACGCTTGACACTTTTTCTGCCGTATGGCTTAAAGCTGATTCATTCAAAATGCACAGTTAATGCAGTGCGGTGAGTAGATTCCTCATTTTGATATCGTATATATTGGGATTCACAAATACTTATCCAAGCGCAGCACACAAAAAATATTTCTATAACAAACAAAGTATCACAAACACTTTCAAAGTTCGTTCAATCATAAGCCATCACGAATATATTTAATTAAATCAAATATTTTAGTCAGATCTTATTACAGTAAGACATATTTTAGACTGCTCCAGTAATGTAACTGCATTTGAATTGAGATAGAATGTGGGCTGTCATCTCCAATGAGACACTTTTTACACTACGAATATCTGAAAAGGCATTAAAACTCCAACGCGTATACGTCTAGATTCTTCGGGCTTATATTTACACTTTGAATTTTAAAAAGCTGCACAACTTCACTGTCACCTTCTTGCATCCATTTTCATGTTTCAAGAAATGTTAAGGAGAATGTATTGATTGCATTTGTACGTGCAAAACGTTGTATGTCTATGCTTCAATCTGTTTTTCCTTAAACAATCTTTGTTATATTGTTGAAACTAATGTAGAAATGGGAGATTGTCCTTTTATTGCAGGTTTTGGAGTTTTACTCTTGTTTGTTTATATTCAAAAGACTTTTGGATTAGTTCAACATTCTGGATATAAGTAATAACGAATTTGGGAGTGTTGGAATTACCGGAAGAAATTATTATTTCTTCTAGGCCTTAACGTGTTACATGTATAACCGTTCAAAGTGACAATCATGATTTAAAAAAAAACAACAAATCCCTGGTTTATACTTTGCAGTAGTAAATTATATTATTTTTCTAAAGCAGTTATTTTCCTATTACATATAGTGAAAATGTTTGCCTATCCTAGTGAAATATTAGAAACCAATTTTCTCTTATGTTTATTTGCATTAGTATCAGTCAATACTGAACACCACACACACAATAGGTAACTTCCGACTACGCCATCTTTGAATGGTGAATAACCTGAAACGAGAAAACACAGTTAGACAGTTTCTTGTCACAGTATAAGCATTTTGGGTTTGTTATTTGTTGTTGGTTTAAATTTCTTTTAACAAGCTGCAATATGGACACATACGGAGCTCGATATTAAAGTTCGTAGCATGATTTTCATGTTATTTCATTGAAAACCTTCTTATGTTCGTACGATTACATCCATATTCATCTAAAAATATATGTTTTTAAAAACAGAATTTACGTAATTCCCGACAAGGAAGTCACTTGACAAAATCACTCGCCATTATTGACACTTAACTAGTGAACTGTTTCTCCAAGTACAAGCCAAGAATCTTTTTAGCTTACCATGTCATACAAACTTTATATTTATATTTCGTTGTTGTTGTTACGTTGTTTATTCCTGTTTCAAGGTCTCGTTCTAAGTACATACTTTTCAATCCGCTTGAATAAAGCTCAGATCGAATATATTTATTAGTCGCTCAAATTATTTACTAATTGTTCGTAGTGTTGACCATGTAAATATTTTTCATTTTACGAAAGTTTTATAATGAAAGCATTGTCCTTCCCTGTCATATGGAGCATAAAATTGTAAATCATGTGTCCTGTCATGCACACTTTATACCTATAATTCATTGCTGGTGTTGCTTAGGTTCAGCGTAACTCACGAAGGTCAAAATCCGTTTTTGACCCCCTAGGCCTACGTTAGCATACCATATTTCAAACACTGCAGACAGTTTAACTGTGCTATGTGCAAATAACAACTGTAAACATGCGCTTTGCGAAAGTAGTGCAAGACAGACCAGATCAATCTTCTGTTTGAATGTCGAATATGATAAGAATATATTACAAATAAAAAGAGTACATACAATTTCAAACGATTGCAGAAAGGTATATAGCTTACGGGCTGCATTACACATTTTTTTCTGTTTTAGAAATTACTGCGCTGTAAGCTGATTACGGAAGATAATCATATGCATATCACGGAAAAGTTCGGATATTTACGGAAATTTACGGAATCGTACAGAGCTCGATATAAAAGTTAAAAGTTTGATTTTCAATGTTCCGATGTTATTTCATTGACAACTTTGTTATTTACAAACAATTACAAATAAATTTACCTAAAAATAAATTTATTTAAAGAAAAGATATAATTTATGTACATTCCCAAGAAGGAACTCACGTGATCAAAATCACCCGCCATTTATCGAGGACGCTGCATGTCAAGGCCCAGTGAACGGTTTCACCGATTACAACTACAAGGTAACCAAGAATCATTTTTGGTTTTCTTTGTTATACACATTGTACAGTACTGTATTTATATTTCATTGCTGGTATTGCTTTGTTTATTTCTGTTTCAAGGTCTTGTCCTTGGTACACAATAATTTTCGATCCACATCTACAGATCATATCGCTTGAGTTGTACAAAGCGCAGATCAAATTATTTGTATTGGCTTAAACAATTTATAATGTTGACCATGATTGTGATTATTTTTCATTTAACGTACGTTTTATAATAAAACAAACTTCCCTGTCACCCATATATTTGGGAATCATTCATTGTGTCATATATTGAATTTCGTCCTTTGCACATTAACGACCCGCGCTTTAGGTAAGGTTCAGCGCAAAACACGTAAGTCAGAAGTTCTTTTTCGGGGAGTTAACCTATAGCCCCCAGGCCTCACAGCGCTTTGATTGATAAAGCTTTCAAAGACAGGTCTTAAGTGAAGTGTTGTGGCATTTTCCACTAAGCCATCTTTACGCCCCAGGTATTCAGTTGCCTTTTTATTATTTTATGCTATGATAAGACATTTTCACATAACAGTAGCATCAACAACAAGACAGCGTTTCTTTAAGGTACGTAAAATGTCTTCGCAACAACAATGAGTAGCATTTCTTATACATTTCATGTTCAGAAAATGCAAATAGTATAGCTACTGGAAAAAAATAAATAAACATGCACATAAAGTGAATCTAACATGTTCATGAGTTGTGGATAAGGAAATACGTCCAAACAGCTCAAAAGAGCCTCGTTTCCCGAGGGTAGGATTTCCTTATCCTCAACTCAATGGGCATGGTAGATTTATTTTCTCAGCGTTTAAATCGCATTTTAACACAGGTAAGAAGGAATAAGTGCAAATACAGGATGGGGATGAAAAAAAGAAAATCAACTTTTTCTCGAATTTTACTTCAAAACTGCTATGGATGGATAGAAAATGATCTAACTAAGAAAATGAATACCAACAACCCTATGTTTATTTCAAAAATAACAATTTTACAGTCATTTTTCGATTTTTATGCCTGCTTACAATTAACGTAAAAATAGTCCTGCAGCGATGTGAGATAAGTTTATCTCACATGGGTAAATGCGCGGAAATATGTATCTCATAGTTGAGAAAACTTAATAATAATTTCAGTAATATCATGGTGAAAACCTCATACTTTTCCTAATAGAGACAACAATAGTTGGCATATCTTGTTCCCCTGGCGTTCAGACAGTTTAGCTATTGTGGTCATTGCCACATATATAACATGTTCATAAGTGGCCACTGGCATGTATAACTTATATCCATAGCTAAAATTTAGAGCAATGATATAATCACTGTATATGTCGCAGAAAAATTGTAAGAAAACGTCAAATGACTTTTTTTGGAAAGTAATACTTTTTTGTCCTACTATAAGACAAATTTGTTTGCAGGAGACTAGATTCAACCATAAGAACTCAATAGTTTGTTAAGTTTATTAATAGAGTTAACAAAGAATCACATTGCTCATCTGCTATATTATATTATCATATTGCTAGTCATTTATATCTGAGAAATGTAGCTTTAAGCTAGTGCAAACATTATTCATATTTTTTTCTAGAGTATTTATATAGAAACCTTATATATTCAATCAGAAGCTAAGCATTGCAGTGATGGCACAGGCACGTTTCTTCATATAAAGTGCTTATGAAAAGTTATGTTTAGCTCCCTCCTTGAAACTTGAAATGTGTAGTTGTTGAAAATAAGTGCTGTTATCTCATGTAGTGATATATTGTTTTGCAAGATGGTAGCGTCAATGACAAGGTAGCAAGTTTTCTAAATAGAGAAAATAATGGCTAGCATTTCTTATAACCCTGATCTTTAGATAATTTTGATATTAAGGCCAATTACATGTATGTAACTGTCTATGTAAGTTTTGGTTTATTTCTTATTTCTTATTTTCACGTCGAGATACTTGTATATGTCAGGTAACAAAGACTCGCCGTGCCCATTTCACTTGGTTTTTAAAAGGGTATTATTATCTTGGACATGTGTAAAGCGTGGTCAATTTTTTCTGTAATATTGTTATTGAAACCTGATACTACACATTCATACTGAAGAATTGAAGCGTTTCAGATTAATAATTTAAGTATTATGGCTACTGGCATATCAACAATTACTTATTATTTTTCTGTAATGATTTAATGGAACCCAATAATTCACATCCATAGTGCAGCATTGGAAAGATGATGGAGCCATACTTTTCAGGTAAATCAAGTATACCATACGTTCATATTTTTCGTTGTAGATATGCTTTCGCTTTCTGCTCTGATAATGATTTCTTTGCCTGATGATAACATCCACTAGAAGATGGCATTTCTTTAAGGTATGTAATGTTGCTAACAGAGATGAAGAAAAACCTTGCTTTTCATATCGACATTAGGCATTCAAGTTATTATGGCCATTTACTTATCATCGGTAATATCAAATGGAAGGCTTGTTCTTCATCTTTATACTCAAGAATTCGAGCCATGGTAGTGTTTTAACATTTCAGATACATCAAGTGACTAAATGTCAAATTATACATGTAGTTACGTTTCGCTATAAATACCACTAATAGACCTCGCTTGATATTAAAAATAAATTGTTTACATGAAAATAGTCAGTTGAACAGTAAATACGTCTCGATATTATGACTGACTCAGTTTCATGACCACATTTTAATGATCCGAAGGTTGATCTAAAAATAACCTATTCTGATTTGCAATGGGAAGTTATGTTATTGGCTGTGATAAAGAGCTCTTTGACCGCTGACAGTATCAATTTGAAGACAGAAGATATCAAAGGTTTTTTTTTTAATATACATGTACAGAATTTAGTTCAGTAATATTATTATGAAAACATCATTCACGAATAATCAAAAAGTTTTATTTTCAGATACATCAATTGATCAAATATCAAACATTTAGTTGTGGGAAAAAATGCTGTTATCACATGTTGTGATCGAGCCCACCCTGTAAGATGATAGCATCAATTCCAAGACAGCGGTTGTTTAAAGTATGAAAGTTTTCTTAAAAGAGACAGCATGATGGCTACCATTATTATTCCCTTGACCTTTAGAAAATCTAAATATAGTCAATTACATATTACAATTACATATAATATGTTCATGTATTTTGGTTGGAGCTCCATAGTTCGCATCCATAGTTTACACTAACATCTTTTGAACAACACTATTTTTCAAATACATCAAAGTGATAAATCGGTAAATAAGATTTAAAAAAAGAAACGCTTTTATTTAAATGTTTACCTATTAAAACGATACAGGTGCCAATGATTCGCCCTCTTTGCTCCCTACGTTGTCAGAAAATTTATAGAATAATGGCCACATCCATGAGTATCATATGTCAATTCTTATATAGCATGTACCAAAGACTCGCGCGTCTATCATCATTGGCTTTTGAAAAAGTTATGATGATCATTGACATATCTTTAGCAAGGTTGAAACCTCATACTCCACATCCATAGTGATGAATTGGAGTATTCAAAGCCTTGCATGTTTTTTTATTCATCGCCTATGATTTGTTGCCACTGACATATAAAACAATTCATTAATCGTCTGTAATATTTTAAAGGAATCCCCATAATTCACATTACCCATACCTTTAGCAACACGGTCAATGTCATATTTTAGGGTCACGTTCAACAGACCATATCTACTAAACCCCTTGAAGAGTAATTTAAGAATTGTAAATTTGGTCTCATGGAGATAATAGGGTGACACTTAAAGGTCAAATGTCTTGGTCAAGATTAAACTCATGCCTTTATTTCATTGTTCCTTTGGAGGATTATCAAACTTGTGTCAAATGTTAAAATGTCATCTTGATTAAAAACAGGTCATGGAACAATAATGCCCAATCATCTTAATGGATTTTCATGAACCTTTGTTATTTTCTCGTCTCATCCAGGAACTTTTGGTTGGGTAATTTATATTGCATTGCAATTCTCCATCCACTTGTTTCTTAGGGAAATGTTCTTGCGTCAATATTTAAACAATTAAATTAAGCAGGTATAATCCCTCAACCCCTACGCATTCAGACAGTTTACGTATTATTGTCGCTGACCTTTCAATAACCTAATAATATATTTACTGTAAACTTTTAATAGAAAACTCAAACACATTGAAATCTGGGAATAGTCAACATCAAATCAATTATTAAGGAAAGTTTAATTTCCTCTTTCTTATATAACACATATTTCTTGAAGATAGCATCTATCATTTCAAGACAGGTTTTCTCAAACGTTTGTACATTTGGTTATATAATATGACCATTGGCATATATACAATATGTTAATATATTTTCTGTTATATCTAACTGGTAAGTCCATACTTGACATCGATAGTGAAGAATTTGAGATGTCGTAGAGTGTTATTTTTTCAGATATGCCAAGTGATAAAAATCAAATTTCTAGTTCTGCAAAGTAATTCATGTTGTGATAGATATTTATTTGACTGATGATAACATAGGTTACAAGAGAACGTTTCTTTTTGGTATGTAAAAGTACTTAATATTGGTAAAATTAGCTCGCATCACTTATTTCCGTGGAATTTGGAAATGTTCGGTGTTATGGCAAGTGACATTTACATGATGATAATATGCTTATGAATTTGTCAAATTGTCTTTTAAGTATTTTGAAATGTAATGCTTATATTTCTTGAAATGACAAAGACGTTTGTGTCAACGTAATACCAACCAATAGATAACAAAGTGACATCATGTATGCATATTTTTTTAATATAATCTTACAATATCACATTCAACAAGTAATAAAACAGCACATTAAGTGTTATGAATATTAATACTTTTTTGTGGAAGATATTCGGATCTTAATAACGTGGTGTCAAACACTAGGTCACATAGTCAAATAAGACCATGACAAAAGCCCGTTTACCAATTGTATGTCATATTCACAAATCATCTATAAAATTTGTCACAGAGTGTTTATCCTTATGATTTCTAGGCCAAGTTCGACTATTGGTCACTTTGGACAAACAAGTAGGTCACAAGGTCAAATCAAAGAGAAACCGTGTTAATACTGTCTAAATACCACATTTATTTACCAATCATCAAACAAATTATTCAAAATCTTTGTCTAAATGTTTTTTTTTTACTCAAGTCAGAGTGTAGATCATATTGGATCAAAAACGAGGTCGCACGGATTCTAGAGGTTACATTTACAATCAACTCATAATGATTAGGTTGCTCAAAATATTTTTCTTTATCATTCCTAGGTCGGGTTCTTTGTTACCTTGGCTCTAAAACTAGGTCATGAAGTCAAATGAAACAGAAACAAATCCTAATGAAAATTCGTCAGAGTGTTTATTGTAATGCTTTCTAAGTCATATTCGAATCTGTGTCACTCTGGACAAAGACTTCGTCACACAATCAAATCAAAGAAACACCTAGTTGATTCGCTGAGTCTGTATGTCATAAGTACCATTCAATAATTATAAAGATGGTCAAAATGTTAGCTCAATGATTTTTAGGTTAATTTCGAATCTTGATCATTTGGCCACTAGGCCACATAATTGAATAAGATTATAACTACCAATCATCCTAAAAATTAGTCAGAATGTTTATGCTAATTGTTTCTTGGTGAAAGTCAAATCTGTATCAGGTTTAAGTACTAGGTCACATGAAGAACTAAAAAACTAAAAAAAAAATGTATGCATTATATAGGTCACATTTACTATCAAATCATCATTTAGATTGGTCAGATTTTTTGTCTAATAATACCTATGCCAAGTTCGAACCTAAGTCACCTGGGATGAACACATAGGTCTCATATCACATATACAGGAAATCTTGTGTACAGACTAGAAGCCACATGTATTTATCAATCATTTTGAGAATTGGCTGTTATGTTTTTAGGCACATTAAAAATATGGGTAATTCTGGGTCAAAAACTACCTCACACTGTCAAATCAAAGAAAGGTTTGTTAAGACTCATGATGTCACACTTACTATCTATTTATCATAACATTTTGTCAGAATATAAAGCATAGTTATTTCTACATCGGTTTTGAATTTGTTTCACCTAGGGTATATAACTAGGACACACCGTCAAATCAATTAAAACTCTTGTTAACGCTCTAGAGTATACATTTATTCAATTTATGTTTCTCTTAATCTTTTTATTGCCAAGTTTGAATCAACGTATCATGAAAACAAAAGATCTGTTTAATATTCAATTAAAAAAATAACAATCTCATATCTTAATTTATTAACTGATCAGTATGAATATTGATTAGAGTGTTTAACTAATTAATTCTTTCCCAAGGTAGAATCTTGGTCATCTTCATCAAAGTCAACATGAAAATTGGTCAGAATGTTGATCTCAATGACTGTTAGGTCAAGTTAAAATTAAGGTCACCTGTGTTCAAAAACAAATTAAAGAACATGATAAGCGATTACGTTCTACTTTGCTGATGATTCATATTTCTGATGATTAAATCCAACAATAGGCAACGTTTCTGAAAGGCAAGTTATGTTGGTTATATAGACAACAAAAAGTTTCCATACCCAACGCCACTGACATTCGATTTCTGTGGCTATTTACTTCTAAAAACATGTAAGCTGTAATATTTCAATAGAACCCCGAGGTTCGCCTTTCAGACCACGTAATATACCGCCTTCGATATGAAGACCAAACTTCTGTGTGCATCAAAATAGCCGGAAGAAGGTAAAGAAAGTATCGATGGTATGATCGATTCAGTTTTGATACGGCATTGTAATGATTCGAAGGTTACCTAAAACAAAAACACTAATTTGTAATGATTTCATTATCGTTTTTAATTAGAATTTCTTTGCTAAATGACAGTATCAATTTGACTACATAATATATACACAATTTTTAAAATAAACTTGAACAAACATGCAGTAATAGTATAGTGATAAATTCATATTTTAGATACACCAAATGATGTAACTTCAAATAATTAGTTATATGAAAAGTGCTTTTATCTCATGTTTTGATAAAGAATTATCTACCTGACCATAGTTACATAAATAACAAGACTGTATTTCTTTTAGGCATCTTAAATTTCGTAATATAATCAACAATGGCTCGCATTATTTATTCCCTTGATATTCAGATAATTTTAAATAGTAAAGGCATTGATATATATTTAACATGTTTACATATTTTCGTCTGAAACCCCATACTTCCTATCCATAATATTCAATGACAACAATTAAAGAGTCATAATATATTATATAAAAATATTGAAAAAAACGTCCAATTATATGTTCTGGGAAGTAATTTCTGCTTCATTGTATTAGAGGCTGTTATGTGCCTGATAACAGCATCAACCTTTAGAAGACATTTTTTCTCAATGTTTCGTTAATTTTGTTCATAGTAGAAAAATACTCGACTTGCTAATCTCCATTGTCATTCTGAAAATTCACTTCCCGACATTAAGCAGACAATTTCTTTGTTAACGTTATCACATTACAAAGTACAGCTCCTCCCTACATTCATAATGTGCTGAATTGCTTGCCGGACTGTATTTCACTGACACAAATCAAGCTCTTTAACTTATTGATGTCTAGGCCTATGTCGAATCTGTGTCACATGTGGTCAAAAACTATGTCCGCCAATTAAAATAAATGCCCTTTTACCAAATATATGTCACATTCACTTACCAACCATCAATGTATTATCCCAATTTGAATTTAGCTCTTCTCAGACTGAGAACTAGGTCAAGTCAATGAAAACCCTTGTCAAGACTTATGAAACAATATCTAATAATCAACCATCATTAAAATATTAAATACTTATATACTATGTCACTTGGTCCAATCAAAATAATACGTGTTAAGACTGTCTAGAGGCCACATTTATTTACTAATCATCATACAAATCATTCAGAACGTTTATCTTAATAAAAGTGTGGTCAATTTAGAAAGTGGATCACATGAGATAAAAAAACTAGGTCATATTTTTTAATATAAGAAAAACAATGTAAGCATTCTAGTGGTTACATTTACTGTCCAATCATAATAAAGGTGGATCAAAATATATATCAGTATGATACCTAGGTCGAATTAAGCCTATGTTACCTTTGCTCAAAGTCTAGGTAATGTAGTCAAATAAACAAAATACAATCATAACGAAAATTGGTATTTGTTTTAATGCTTCTGAGTCATTTTCGTATCACTTTATGCAAATACTACATCACAATATCAAATCCAAGGAAAACTTTGTTAAATCACTGTATGCCATATGTACTATCTAATCATTATGACAGTTGCTCAGAATCTTATCTCAATGATTTCTGGGTCAATTTCGAATCTAGATCAGTTGGGTTAAACTA
>JAFMSR010000004.1:57532155-57563039 GCA_022818135.1 Saxidomus purpurata | reverse complement strand
AACGTGTTGTTGACTTTATAGAGAGCATCTAATCTGCAGCAGACATTTTTTACATCTGAATGTTCGTTCTTAAGAATTGTGTATAATGTAATTTTCTTGTCAGCTATTGATGATATATCTATAAATCCCTCCGACAGAACTATATTCAAAACAAGTGACCAACTGAAGCTAATGTTTAACTCAAAAGCATGATTTAAACAAATTTGGTAGCGGATTCCCAGATGGTGTTGTATACCAAATATCTTAACGCTGTGATTTGTGGTTTTGGAGTAGAAAATGTACAGAGATTTTTCTACTTTTAACTCTGGTGGCTATGTTGTTCAGTCAACCGAAACCAGAATGCTTCTGGTCAGGTTTGATGATATTTCATGCTGTAATTTATGAGAAGAAGTCACATGAATCAATTTGAATGACGTACGGACGACGGACCTTCGTGGATCTTAAATGTTCCCCATACGCCGGTAGTTCATGTGAACTTTTTATCATTTATTTCAACATAAATGATTAGTGACATATACATACACTTATTTTCACACAAATACAATAATTGATGTTTAACTCCCTTGGCAAATATGCTGATTGACACTTAACACTTCAAAACAGTATTGCATTTGATTTCAATATATATATATATATATAAAAAAAATAGATAATGAAAAAGGGGAAATATGATTTGTGTGTCGTCTCAAGTGCAGATTTGTTCTTTCTGGTATTAAGTCTTATACAAACGTATATAATAGTCATGGTAAAAAGAAAGTTTTGTACGAAGTTTTGTTGTGTAAAACGTAGAAAATATTTATAGTTATCATTGTAAATTATTATATTCAATTTTGCAATTCAGTTCAGCTAGTTCAACTATTTCTTTTTCTATCCCGATTCTGTTTTTCAGATGATCTATGTAAATGTCGAAATCTGGTATCTTTTTTCTGTATTTTATTTGAAATATAAAGACTTAATCAAAATTATAAGAAAGTTTACATCATTACTTTTCATGTTTTTTTTGTAATATTCCAAAGCTTATGTTTTGTAACTTAAAAATTACATCAAAGGTATTTCTTTTTAAAAACTCATATAATATATTCCATAAAGCTTGGGCATAAGTACATGTCAAAAATAAATGTTCTTGACTTTCAGAATGCACATTACAGAAGTCGCATATATTTTTGTTAGCTATGTTCATTTTCAATAAGGTTATTTTATAACAGTGATCTTTCCTACGAAAGTTAGTATTCTGTGTTCCCATTGTTTTAAACAGTTTTTAAAGCTATTTAGTTTGGGTTCAAAATTACCTTTTGATTTGTTTCAGGATTGTTTGTGAATACCATGCCTAGAGTTTTCGCTGATTCAGAGGTAAAAATAAATTTATGTTTGGGGCTTAATTTAATGTTTGTATGAGTCAGCGATACAACACACAATACTGTGGTTTTGTGATAGATTAATTTTAAACCTGCTATGTTTCCGAAAATCGTAATAACACTGACTAATTCATCAAACGATGTTTCTTCTTCATTATTCAGAACAGTTGCATCATCTTTAAAAAGTGTATGTTTAATTTCTTGTCCATTTATTGTAATACATTTTATTTGTTTATCAATTTCTGCATAGCTTGCGAGAGGTTCAATACACAAAATGAACAGCTTGTCTTAAACCACGTTTATGGGAAATTGTTTGGTAAGATGACTGTTATTTATGACTACGCTATTTATATCGTTGTAAAACAGTTTTATCCAGTTTATAAAAGAGTTCATGTGAATTTAATGTATGCTAATGTAAGTCGTTCTTGGGTGATTGTTTCGTCGTAGCAGATACATGACTACAAGAATTATCATTAAAATATATGCTAAAATAAGACATTTTAGATAGGCTTAACAAACTCATCCGCCAAACTACTAAAATATTTATCATAAAAAAATCCTAACTTAGAAACTTGAAACAGAAAAGGTAGGAATCTGCGTCAGAGTTTGGTTGTGCTCTGCAAAGACTTTGTTTACAATCTTTTCCAGGGGTCATTTATAATAATAATAATAATAATAATAATCATAATAATAATAATAATAATAATAATAATAATAATAATAATATCTTTATTTAAAGAAGGTTTACACATAAAGCAATGCTCAAAAGATACAACACTTATTTACAATGTGGCCTTCTAGAAAAGAAACAAACACCAGCGCATCTTCTATACGGCAGACGAGTTACAACATTACCGTATAACGACCCTAAAGATGAAACAGACTCAAGTTCAATCCTTGGTTCACACCGTGACATAGATAAACACGCAAAGATCTAGATAAAGCTGATAAACGACTTCCGGAAACGATGGAGACACGAATATCTTACTGTTATCCAAAAACAGCATCGTACATCAGGGCGGAACAAACAGTCCGTGGCGGTAGGCGACGTTGTACAAGTCCATGATGAAGTTCCACGTGAACAATGGAAGTAAGCGGTCATAGAAGACCTCGTGCTCGGGAGAGATGGACTGGTTCGGTCGGCAAACATTAGAACAGACAATGGCACTACTAACAGACCAATAGTGAAACTCTTCCCTTTGGAAGTTACAGAACTATAGATATGATGTACATAATAAATAACACTGATACGGTATGAGAATGCTTCCATATAAACTGATTTAGATTAATTTAATACGATGAATTATTCTTATTAGTTTTAATAAGTTTTTGTGCAATAATGCCGATAAATAATAATGACTTTAACTGGTATTTTATAGATGATGTTAATACCTGAAATCATGGACTTTCACATTTGTAAGTAAACATGTGATACCGGAGGCTTTACGTTTATTAACTTGAGCATTATCTAACATTTCGCGCCCCCCAGTATGTCCGCGAGTAAGATACGTCTTATAGTATTGTATTGTTAATTACGCTAGTATGCACGTTACGTCTAACCGCGTTAATGACGTCAACGTCATTTCCGAAATTATGTTATGTTGTCATTGTTATGTATGTTATCGAGAGAGTCACAATACAGATACGAACTTACACAACGCATTTTCTCATTCCTGACCTAGATAATTAAGTCGTACGCACGAGTTACTATGTCGTGCGCACGAGTTACTAAGTCAGTCAAATCAGTTCCCTACATTGAATTAATTATCTCATGCGCACGACATAGTATCTCGTGCGCGTGACCTCATTATCTCGTGCGCACGACATAGTATTTCATGCGCACGACTTAGTATTTCGTGCGAACGACTTAGTATGTCGTGCGCACGAGATAAATAAAAACATACACATGTCACCTCTGTGCCACCGTAGATGATTGATTGATTGATTTTTATTAAGGTAAAATACACATAATTACAAATAGATTAAATACATATAGATTCGACATTATCAAACTGACTAGAGATTTATATATCACAGAGTGTTTCAATTAAGAAATTAGTATTATATCACAGATCAATTTTCACAACTAAGTATCACTATATACTTAGACTTACATAAGCACCAATCAAATTGTTTATAGTTGTTCATGAACTAAGTAATAAAAGCATAAGTAAACGAATATATAAGAAACTCGAAAGAGCACTTAGCTAAAATAATTGTGTATTAAACCTAGGATGACCCATAAAGCCCTAAAGCTTATTTCCAATGGGGTCCTGTTAAATACATTATAGATAAAAAAGGAAAAAGAAAAATAAGACTTAGGTTTTTGGAAATTCACATAAAAATGGAAAATTAAGATAAATGTACATTGTAATATGTTTCTATGCTCTATAAACAATTATACTTCATTTGATATAAAGTGCATTAGAATTAAAACAAATATTGTTCTGTCTATCATGAATAGATAAACCATGTGACTTAAGAAATATTAGCTACATCTAAGAAATGACATTTAACCGCTTTCTTGATCTGTCCAATTTTTGTCATCTGTTTTATTTTGCACAGGCAGTGAATTCCAGTCATTAATTACAGAGTAATAAAAAGTTATATTTTCTTTTCCATTAGATTTTGGAACAACAAAATTATATAATTTAGAGCGGGTAAAATGAGAATGTAAATCTCTTGTAAACATAAAACTTTCTTTCATATAAGAAGGTCCTGTTCTATTTACAATAACATGGTTCAAACGAAGCTGCTTGTTTCTAGCGTCAATATTCCAAAGAGACATATCAGCAAGAGTTTGACAATTGACACTTTTCCTTGGACCCATATCATTTATAAATCTGACAATTTTATTTTGACATATCTGGAGTTTGTCTTTAAAACATTTACTTAAACTAGGATACCAAGAGGAACAAGCATAGTCTATATTACATTGTATAAGGGCAGAACACAAATGTTTTCTAGTATTATAATCCAACACCGAAGCATGTCTATACAAAAATTTAAGTATAGAATTGACCTTTGATACGATAGAGTTAACAACTGTTTCTCCAGACAAATTGTCATCAACACTTAAACCTAAAATACTTTACAGATGATGTTGGAGAAATAGTATGATTATGGCAGACAACTTTAAAACTAACATCTCTTTTTAATTTCCTTTTAGAACCAAATAGAATACATTCAGTTTTACCCAAATGAAGTGATAACTTATTGTCAACTAACCAAGATGAACATGATTCTAAGACAGTTCCCAGTTTTTCAGATAGGACATTTTGATCTTTTTGGGAAAATAAGATTGCACTAGCATCAGCATATAGTATTAGTTTACATGTTGGATCTATACTGATTTTCATTTACATAACAAAGAAACAATAAAGGGCCCATAATACTGCCTTGTGGAACACCACATGTAACAGACTGAAGGTCAGAATAAACATTATTAACACAAACATTTTACTTTCTACCCGTTAGATATGACATGAACCAATCTGTAGATTTAACACCCATGGTTTTAAGTTTACCACGTAGAATATCATGGTCTACAGTGTCAAATGCTTTCTGCAAATCTAACATAACCATACCGGTATACAGACCTTTGGCGTTGTTATCTCTTATAAAGTCAAGTAAGTGTATTAAACATGTGCCAGTCGAATAAGAGCTCCTAAATCCTGACTGTAATTCATACAACAAGTTGTTAGCAACAAGAAACTTCTCCAATTGTACACAAACAGATTTTTCTAAGATTGTAGATACAATGCTTAAAATACTAACTGGTCTATAATTACCAACATCCAAATTACTATTGTATTTATAAATCGACCGAATCGAAGTCTTTTATTAGGATGTAGTGCTTTTTTACTCCCTCATCTAATCTAACAATAATAAATAACATGTTTTTTAAACTTATTTTGCCAAAATAAATGGGTTGTATAGCGTTTACGTTATGACCTTCTTAAGCGTAAATGTTAAATCTTGCATGTTTTTTTTTTCTATTTAGGTACTTGTTTAAGTGTCACGGGAAATGTTATTCATTCATAGTTTAATCTAATAATATGTTCCTTATAATGGCTTGTTCGTTGCGGATCGTGTTTTGGTGGATATGAAAACGCGAGATGACACCATCAAAAACATTGACTATCTTTGGTATTCTTTATATTAATTTTGGTTTTCTTGTTCGATATCCATTTAGGTGTGAATAAATATTTCTTTCCTTCTGGTAGGTCTAAAAGGCTGAATGTTTATGATAAGTTCATTTACGGGTTTTTATGCCTAGCCGTATCATGGGGCTATCATGGGGCTATCAAAGAGCATATTCTAGTAAAAATACCGTTCCAAGGCGGTGCCCCACTGTGTTCCGTTAATTGTTCGTTTTGTCCTCGTGTGTTTGCTTTGTATGCTTGTGTGTGTTGGTAGTGTATGTTTGTGTGTGTACATGATTGTGTGTGTGTTGTGTGTGTGTGTTGTGTGTGTGTGTGTGTGCGTGTGTGTGTGTGTTGGTGGTGTGCACTTCTGGGTGCTGTGGGGCTCGTTTTGGGGAGGCTGCGTTTTTGGTACGTGGCATTCCCTGTTTGATATTATTTTTGTTTTTTTGTTTCTATTTCTAGTGTTTCTTTTATCTCGTCTACGTTTAATATTGTTGTGGTTGGGGGTTTCGACCATGTTCTGGTTTTCCGGTCAATAGCTAAAGATATACTAATTTAAATTCCTCTCCTTTTACTAGCTCTTTTTTCCATATTTTTATAACATTATCTATCTGCATTGTTAAGTGAACTGACGCGTCATGTTCATTCATAATTTCAAATCGGCGGATGATAATAACACGCTTATATGTTTTCACATTTAACCATATGTAATAAAAAATATAACAATATGTTAAAATTAAGAATGTTTTAACACAAACGATTTTTTTTGTTAAATTTTGATCGGCTTTTTCTGTTTTAAAACCAAAATAATATCAAACAGGGAATGCCACGTACCAAAAACGCAGCCTCCCCAAAACGAGCCCCACAACACCCAGAAGTGCACACCACTAACACACACACACACACGCACGCACGCACGCACGCACGCACGCACGCACGCACGCACACACACACACAATACACACACACACACAATCATGTACACACACAAACGTACACTACCAACATACACAAGCATACAAAGCAAACACACGAGGACAAAACGAACAATTAACGGAACACAGTGGGGCACCGCCTTGGAACGGTCAGTGGCAAAAACACCACTGGGGAGCTTAAACCGGTTTATGGTGCGCACCCAACCTCACTCTTACCCCCACCATGTTTCAAAGTCACATGACAGTGTAAATAAAAGTAATCCCTGCTAGGTGAATCTCTAACACACGCAATGGAAACAAAAGGCATGGTATGTAGAACACAAAAATGCTCGTCTATAAATATATAAAAAGCAAACCTTGAGAACCAAAAAAACGTATGTACTCAATGCATTTGCAGAAGGCAGAGCACCTTCACGGCACATTTAAATTATTCCGGTGTTAATGTTCAATGTTTTTTTAGCTAAATATATACTTTTAAACGTTTTTCTTCACCTGTCGCAACTTTGGTTGTTATAACACTTTTAGGGTGGGTAACAAATAGTTGTTTAACATATCATGTTCTATTTTAACCATTATATAAAGGTAAAGATAAAAGTTTTAGATGGAAACTGTTAGTGAAGTGGTTTTTCCCCCTATATTTGTCTGGAAGGAAATGTTATACAAGAAGTATAGAGTATACCGATTTTGGTTCCTTTGGCTGTGTAGTAGTATTATAATTACTTTTAAAAATTCGAGTGTGCCATAACCGGTATTTGTTATACTACTTAAGTTTTTTTCGAAGGACACCCTGTGAACTTTCGAACGCCTCAAACTCAACCGCATGCCTGAGTCTAATGTTACTAGATGCATATACTGTACATGGCTTTTTACTTCTTGCTTTATTAGACCATTAACAAATTGATCAATCAGATGAATTTCTCTAGCTTGTGATATACCTCTAATACTGATGATTAATTGCTGTAGTTTTTTCCTGTTCATCCCAGTGATTCCAGTTGGCTATATTTTCGAAATGTATCATGTATTCCCCCTAACCTAGGGATTTACCATCAAACGTTTCAGGTTCTTTGTGCTTGTGTCTGTTAGAGCGAAGCCAGCTGGGCACATATGATGTATATTGGGTTACATTAAATATATATGCTGAGGAAAACTACTAGTATTTTGCCTTTCTCCTGACAAAGTAATGTTTGTGTATTGAGGCAAACTATGATGACTTTCATAGATTGGAAGTATGTTTATTGACTGCACTGGAATGCGTGTAGATAAGGTAAAAACATTGGTTTGCGGCTGCTACAGCAATGAATGTATCACACTAAGTACTAAGTATTTTTGGAATGAAACGGCATATTTTCTTGCCTTTCAAACATAAGAGAAGTATTTGAAAGTGACTTATATTGTTTGGCTGATCTATGCATATAATGCTGTGCTGATGTACTTTGTTCTCTGGCCTCATGCATCTTTGAGGACTAAATAGGCATAGCATGCCAATTTGTCTCCCTACTTGTGACGTAGTTGAGTGTGGGACTTTGCTTTGTTTCGAAATTCACCGTGGTCACTATTATATGTTCAATTTAAGTATTTGCTTGCAGGTACCTTAATTAAATCATGTTGACTGCCCTCCGTATGCCTCAAGTCTTGCCTTTATACTGATGTTGCTTTGTTACTGTATTAAATTTGTTTGATGATACCAATTCATGTGATTTGTGGTACCTTTCTGCCATCTGAGTATTGAGATGGCTCCTATTGTGTAAAGTCATGAAGGCTTGTGTGAATGAAGTATGAGTTGGTAAGTATGCCATGTTGGGAAATGGTAGTAAATGCGTCAGAATGTGTCATTGTATTCACATCTCAAAGAAACGAAAACCATATTGAATCCGTTTCAGTTAAATTGGGAACATTAAACAATCTGAATGTGTGAGAAAACATGGTGCTTTTCTAGACTCCAAAATCAGCATGGAAACCATATCACTTCAGTTTTAGATCAGGATACGGGCAATTACGTCAAATAGACCACACCGAGAAATATCTACATACAGATGCTACAAAGTTGCAAATACATTCACTCATCACGCCATGCCTTGATTATTGCATTGGGCTCTTGCATGGTGCTCCAAAGACCACGTAGATAAGTTTTCAAAATACTCCAGCTCGAATCATAACGACAACATCGCGTTATGATCATATCACACCGGTCTTGAAAGAACTGCATTGGATACCAGTTACTCACAGATTGGACATTAAGAATCTTGTTCACACAAACAAAGCATTATACGACTTATCACCGATCTATGTTAACACGTGCTATCTATCACACTCTATCAGCTAGAAATAAATTTAGATCCAAGAACATTTCTTAGCAACTATTTTTTTCCGAAAAGCAGCACTGTGAGGTACGGTTGTCATAGTTTTTCATCATTTGCGCAGAAGTTTTGGAATTCTCTGCCGGTAACCAATAAAAATGCTTAAAGATTGGATGTATTCCAAAGATCCTTAGAAAGACACTTTTTCATCAAGATCTATGGAAACAAACGTTGCATTGGAAAGCAAGATATTGTTAGACTGTGTAATAGAAACATTGTTTTTTTTTTAAATTAAATTTAGTATCTATATTTTAGTGTCTATAACTATGTTTTATTATTGTATCAATTTGTTGGTTTTAAAGATTCTTAAATGTTAAATGATCAAGTAATGATAATAATAATAAAAAATTCCTATTTGTTGAGGATGAAGAAAGTCAACGTGCATTATATTGTTTTATAGGGATATTTTACAGTATTTTCTCTTCCTTTCTACTTGTTGACAAAAAACATTACATGTAACTTTCAAAAACACCAGTAAAGCCTAAATATGAAAATTCTTGCAATTTTGCTGTTTACAATAGAACTTCTCCGGAGTTCTCACATAATTCAAAATACTTTTAGATTAATACTATTAACTATAAAGATAATATTTGTATAGTAGATTTGCAAATATATTTATACATCATTACCGAATACAATTAGAATGTTGATGACTTCAAAAGTACTTATATATCATCAAATACAGTTGCATCAATTTAGGTCTCATATATAAACGTACATACGACTAAATACACCTCACTGTTAAACGTCTTCCAAAGATTCAGCTGACTCCTAGTATCATCTCCCATAGTAGATTTTTGAACATAATGACATAATCATAACATTCTAAAAAGTTTGAGTTTTAATTTAGACCCCAAAAGCTTATTTAATTTTAAAGAAGGAAAAGACTGCAGACTTGTTACATAATAGTAAAACACATTCAAGGATAAATGTACACATTCAATATAAACATACATACATGAAGCTTATGAAATCCTAATGCACATTACATCAAGACCGATGGATTGTCTTCATGTGTTAAACCGTATGTAATATTTAGAATCACGAACTGTAATCAAACGAAAAACGAAACACTTCATATTAAATCCATAAACAAAAACAGAAACATAATCCTGATCGTATTAAATCTATAACTCAGTTGATGATTTAATTCCTCTAGTGAATACAAATAAATCATTTTAGTGAATTAAACTGTGTAGAAAATAATTCATCATTCATTATAGATATAAAAAATACACACTTTTGTATAAGCACATATCACAATTAGGCGTAAAACTGTCCTCTTGTAATAGAGGTATCTGCTAACTCAACATTTTTTAAAGAATGCGCTAATATTTTCTGAAAAATTTTTTTTTGTCAAAGATATAACTAAAGCTCGTTGTTGTGTGTGAGAAATGTATAGCAATTTACATGCTTATCATCAAACGTAGTGGAACGCACGTTTGTTTCTGAAAAGGTACATAATAAGACATTCATTTTGAAAAATGCATAACATTTTAACCTGTACGAATCAAAGAAAAACTTCAAAAACTTGCTGTAAGAAAATTAAAACATGACGATCGTTACATAGTAAATATCTAAGCACGTTATAACAAATCTTTTATAAAGCTTAAAGCTTATTCATTCAAAATGCATAGTTAATCCAGTGCGGTGAGTAGATTCCTCATTATGATATGGTATATATTAGGATTCACAAATGATTATCCAAGCGCAGTACAAAAAAATATTTCTATAACAAACAAAGTATCACAAACACTTTCAAAGTTCATTCAATCATAAGCCATCACGAATATATTTAATTAAATCCAATATTTTAGTCAGATCTTATTACAGTAAGAAATCTTTTAGACTGTTCCAGTAATGTAACTGCATTTGAATTGAGATAGAATGTGGGCTGTCATCTCCAATGAGACACTTTTTACACTACGAATATCTGAAAAGGCATTAAAACTCCAACGAATATACGTCTAGATTCTTCGGGCTTATATTTACACTTGGAATTTTAAAAAAGCTGCACAACTTCACTGTCGTGATCTTGCATCCATTTTCATGTTTCAAGAAATGTTAAGGAGAATGTATTGATTGCATTTGTACGAGCAAAACGTTGTATGTCTATGCTACAATCTGTTTTTCCTTAAACAATCTTTGTTATATTGTTGAAACTAATGTAGGAATAGGAGATTTTCCTTTTATTGCAGGTTTTGGAGTTTTACTCTTGTTTGTTTATATTCAAAAGACTTTTGGATTAGTTTAACGTTGTGGATATAAGTAATAACGAATTTAGGAGTATTGGAATTACCGGAGGAAATTATTAATGCTCTTAGGCCTTAACGTGTTACATGTATTACCGTTCAAACTGACAATCATGATTAAAAAAAACAACAAATCCCTGGTTTATACTTTGCAGTAGTAAATTATATTATTTTTCTAAAGCAGTTATTTTCCTATTAAATATAGTGAAAATGTTTGCCTATCCTAGTGAAATATTAGAAACCAATTTTCTCTTATGTTTATTTGCATTAGTATCCGTCAATACAGAACACAACACACACAATATGCAAATTTCGACTCCGCCATCTTTGAATGGTGAATAACCTGAAACGACAAAACACAGTTAGACAGTTTCTTGTCACAGTATAAGCATTTTGGGTTTGCTATTGGTTGTTTGTTTAAATTTCTTTTAACAAGCTGCAACATGGACACATACAGAGCTCGATATTAAAGTTCGTAGCATAATTTTCATGTTATTTCATTGAAAACCTTCTTATGTTCAAACGATTACATCTATATTCATCTAAAAATATATGTTTTTAAAAACAGAATTTACGTTATTCCCGACAAGGAAGTCACTTGACAAAATCACTCGCCATTATTTACACTTAACTATTGAACTGTTTCTCCAAGTACAAGCCAATAATCTTTTAACCTTACCATGTCATACAAACTTTATATTTATATTTCGTTGTTGTTGTTACGTTGTTTATTCCTGTTTCAAGATCTCGTTCTAAGTACATACTTTTCAATCCGCTTCAATAAAGCGCAGATCGAATATATTTATTAGTCGCTAAAATTATTTACTATTTGTTCGTAGTGTTGACCATGTAAATATTTTTCATTTAACCAAAGTTTGATAATGAAAGTATTGTCCTTCCCTGTCATATAGAGCATAAAATTGTAAATCATGTGTCCTGTCATGCACACTTTATACCTACATGTATAATTCATTGCTGGTGTTGCTTAGGTTCAGCGTAACTCACGAAGATCAAGCCGTTTTTGGCCTGGGGACTGAAAGTCCCCTAGGCCTAAGTTAGCATACCACATTTCAAACACTGCAGACAATTTAACTGTGCTATGTGCGAATAACAACTGTAAACATGCGCTTTGCGAAAGTAGTGCAAGACAGACCAGATCAATCTTCTGTTTGAATGTCGAATATCATAAGAACATATTACAAATAAAAAGAGTACATACAATTTCAAACGATTGCAGAAAGGTATATAGCTTTACACATTTTTTTCTGTTTTAGAAATTAATGCGCTGTTAGCTGATTACGGAAGATAATCATATGCATATCACGGAAAAGTACGGATATTTACGGAAATTTACGGAAACGTACGGAGCTCGATATAAGAGTTTGAAGTTTGAAGAAAAGATATAATTTACGTACATTCCCGAGAAGGAACTCACGTGATCAAAATCACCCGCCATTTATCGAGGACGCTGCATGTCGAGGCCCAGTGAACGGTTTCACCGATTACAACTACAAGGTAACCCCGAATCATTTTTGGTTTTCTCTGTTATACACATTGTACAGTACTGTATTTATATTTCATTGCTGGTATTGCTTTGTTTATTTCTATTTCAATGCCTTGGTCTTGGTACACAATAATTTTCGATCCACATCTACAGATCATATCGCTTGAGTTGTACAAAGCGCAGATCAAATTATTTTATTGGCTTAAACAATTTATAATGTTGACTATGTGATTATTTTTCATTTAACGTACGTTTTATAATAAAACAAACTTGCCTGCCACCCATATATTTGTGAATCATTCATTCTGTGTCATATATTGAATTTTGTCCTCTGCACATTTCGACCCGCGCTTTAGGTAAGGTTCAGCGCAAAACACGTAGGTCAAAAGTTGTTTTTCAGGGAGTTAACCTATAGCCCCTAGGCCTTCAGCGCTCACAGCGCTTTGATTGATAAAGCTTTCAAAGACAGGTCTTAAGTGAAGTGTTGCGGCATTTTCCACTCAGCCATCTTTAGGCCCCAGGTCTTCAGTCGCCTTTTTATTATTTTATGCTATGATAAGATATTTTTACATAAAAGTAGCATCAACAACAAGACAGCGTATGTAAAATGTCTTCGCAACAACAATGAGTAGCATTTCTTATTCATTTCATGTTCAGAAAATACAAATAGTATAGCTATTGGAAAAAAATAAATAAATATGTACATAAAGTGAATCTAACATGTTTATGAGTTGTGGATAAGGAAATCCCACCCGAGAGTTGAGATACGTCCAAATACGAGGCTCTGGCGAGTTTTTTGGACGTATCTCAACCCGAGGGTAGGATTTCCTTATCCTCAACTCAATGGACATGGTAGATGTATTTTCTCAGCGTTTAAATCGCATTTTAACACAAGTAAGAAGTAATAAGTGCAAATACAGGATGGGGATGAAAAAATGAAAATCAACTTTTTCTCGAATTTTACTTCAAAACTGCTATGGATGGATAGAAAATGATCTAACTAAGAAAATGAATACCAACAACCCTATGTTTATTTCAAAAATAACAATTTTACAGTCATTTTTCGATTTTGATATGTCTGCTTACAATAAACGTAAAAATAGTCCTGCAGCGATGTGAGATAAGTTTATCTCACATGGGTAAATGCGCGGAAATATGTATCTCATAGTTGAGAAAACGTAATATAATTTCAGTAATATCATGGTGAAAACCTCATACTTTTCCTAATAGAGACAACAATAGTTGGCATATCTTGTTTCCTTGTCGTTCAGACAGTTTAACTATTGTGGCCATTGCCACATATAGAACATGTTCATAAGTGGCCACTGTCATGTATAACCTGTATCCATAGCTAAACTTTAGAGCAATGATATAGTCACTTAATATGCCATAGAAAAATTGTAAGAAAACGTCAAATGACTTTTTTTGGAAAGTAATACCTTTTCGTCCTGCTATAAGAAAAAAATTGTTTGCAGGAGACTAGCTTCAACCATAAGAACTCAATAGTTTGTTAAGTTTATTAATAGAGTTAACAAAGAATCACATTGCTCATCTGCTATATTATATTATCATATTGCTATTCATTTATATCTGAGAAATTTAGCTTTAAGCTAGTGCAAACATTATTCATATTTTTTTCTAGAGTATTTAAATAGAAACCTTATATATTCAATCAGAAGCTAAGCATTGTGGCGATGGCACAGGCACTTTTCTTCATATAAAGTGCTTATGAAAAGTTATGTTTAGCTCCCTCCTTGAAACTTGAAATGTGTAGTTGTTGAAAAATAAATGCTGTTATCTCATGTAGTGATATACTGTTTTGCAAGATGGTAGCGTCAATTACAAGATAGCAAGTTTTCTAAATAGAGAAAATAATGGCTAGCATTTCTTATTTCCTTGATCTTTAGATAATTTTGATATTAAGGCCAATTACATGTATGTAACTGTTTATATAAGTTTTGGTTTATTTCTTATTTCTTATTTTCACGTCGAGATATTTGAACTGGTATATGTCAGGTAACAAAGACTCGCCGTGTCCATTTCACTTGGTTTTTGAAAGGATATTATTATCCTGGACATGTGTAAAGCGTGGTCAATTTTTTCTGTAAAATTGTTATTGAAACCTGATACTACACATTCATACTGAAGAATTGAAGCGTTTCAGATTAATAATTTAAGTATTATGGCTACTGACATATCAACAATTACTTATTATTTTTCTGTAATGATTTAATGGAACCCCATAATTCACATCCATAGTGCAGCATTGGAAAGATGATGGAGTCATACTTTTCAGGTAAATCAAGTAATACAACGTCATATTATTCGTTGTAGATATGCTTTCGCTTTCTGCTCTGATAATGATTTCTTTGCCTGATGATAACATCCATTAGAAGATGGCATTTCTTTAGGGTATGTAATGTTGCTAACAGAGATGAAGAAAAACCTTGCTTTGCATATCGACATTAGGCATTCAAGTTATTATGGCCATTTACTTATCATCGGTAATATTCAATGGAAGCCTTTTTCTTCATCTTTATACTCAAGAATTCGAGCCATGGTAGTGTTTTAACATTTCAGATACATCAAGTGACTAAAAGTCACATTATAATTACGTTTCGCTATAAATACCACTAATAAACCTCGCTTGATATTAAGACTAAATGTTTCACATCAAAATAGTCAGTTGAACAGTAAAAACGTCTCGATATTATTACTGACTCAGTTTCATGATCACATTTTAATGATCCGAAGGTTGATCTAAAAATAACCTATTCTGATTTGCAATGGGAAGTTATGTTATTGGCTGTGATAAAGAGCTCTTTGGCTGCTGACAGTATCAATTTGAAGACAGAAGATATCAAAGGTTTTTTTTAATATACATGTACAAAAGATAAATTTAGTTCAGTAATATTATTATGAAAACATCATGCACGTTAGAATTTGAATAATCAAAAAGTTTGTTTTTTTCAGATACATCAATTGATCAAATATCAAACATTTAGTTGTGGGAAAAAATGCTGTTATCACATGTTGTGATCGAGCTCACCCTGTAAGATGATAGCATCAATTCCAAGACAGCGATTGTTTAAAGTATGAAAGAGACGGCATGATGGCTACCATTATAATTCCCTTGACCTTTAGAAAATCTAAATATAGGCAATTACATATTACAATTACATATAATATGTTCATGTATTTTGGTTGGAGCTCCATAGTTCGCATCCATAGTTTACACTAACATCTTTTGAACAGCACTATTTTTCAAATACGTCAAAGTGATAAAACGGCAAATAAGATTTAAAGAAAGAAACGCTTTTACTTTAATGTTTACCTATTAAAATGATACAGGTACCAATGATTCGCCCTCTTTGCTCCCTACGTTGTCAGAAAATGTATAGAATAATGGCCACTTCCATGAGTATCATATGTCAATTTTTATATAGTATTTACCAAAGACTCGCCGCGTTTATCACCCTTTGCATTTGAAATATCTTTAGCAAGGTCATATATTTCAGTATTTTTCTATTGAAACCTCATACTCCACATCCATAGTGATGAATTGGAGTATTCAAAGACTTACATGTTTTTTTATTCATCGCCTATGAATTGTTGCCACTGACATATAACAACAATTCATTAATCGTCTGTAATATTTAAAAGGAATCCCCATAATTCACATTACCCATAGCTTTAGCAACACGGTCAATGTCATATTTTAGGGTCAAGTTCAACAGACCATATCTACTAAACCCCTTGAAGAGTTATTTTAGAATTTAAGCGAATATTCATCTCATTGAGAGTCGTGCAATATCTTTGTTGCAAACAAGCCTGGCTAAGGTAAAGATCATATTTAGGATCAAAGGATATGGTTCTATATCTGAAAAACCTTTTAACTGATATTCGTAATATTTTTGGTAAATTTGGTCTCATGGAGATAATAGGGTGACATTTAAAGGTCAAATGTTTTGGTCAAGATTAAACTCATGCCTTTATTTCCTTGTTCCTTTGGAGGATTATCAACATTGTGTCAAATGTTAAAATTTCATCTTGATTAAAAAAGGTCAAAGTCAACGTTTTGATAAAAGAACAAAAGTCATGGAACAATATTGCCCAATCATCTAAATGGATTGTCATGCACCTTTGTTATTTTCTCATCTCATCCAGGAACTTTTGGTTGGGTAATTTATATTGCATTGCAATTCTCCATCCACTTGTTTCTTAGGGAAATGTTCTTGCGTCAATATTTAAAAAAATTAAATTAAGCAGGTATAATACCTCAACCCCTACACATTCAGACAGTTTACGTATTATTGTCGCTGACCTTTCAATAACCTAATAATATATTTGCTGTACAATTTTAATAGAAAACTCAAACACATTGAAATCTGGAAAGAGTCAACATCAAATCAATTATTAAGGAAAGTTAAATTTCCTCTTTCTTATATAACACATATTTCTTGAAGATAGCATCTATCATTTCAAAACAGATTTTCTCAAACGTTTGTACATTCGGTTATATAGTATGACCATTGGCATATATACAATATGTTAATATATTTTCTGTTATATCTAACTGGTAAGTCCATACTTGACATCGATAGTGAAGAATTTGAGATGTCGTAAAGTCTTATTTTTTCAGATATGTCAAGTGATAAAAATCAAATTTCTAGTACTGCAAAGTAATTCATGTTGTGATATATATTTATTTGACTGATGATAGCATTGGTAACAAGAGAACGTTTCTTTTTGGTATGTAAAAGTACTTAATATTGGTAAAATTAGCTCGCATCACTTATTCCGTGGAATTTGGAAATGTTCTGTGTTATGGCAAGTGTCATTTACATGATGATAATTTGCTCATAAATGTGTCAAATTGTCATTCAAGTATTGATTTTGAAATGTAATGCTTATATTTCTTGAAATGATAAAGACGTTTGTGTCAACGTAATACCAACCAAAAGATAACAAAGTGACATCATGTATGCATATTTTTTTTATATAATCTTACAATATCACATACAACAAGTAATAAAACAGCCAATAGTGTTATGAATATTAACACTTTTTTGTGGAAGATATTCGGATCTTAATAACGTGGTGTCAAAGACTAGATCACATAGTCAAATAAGGTCATGACAAAAGCCCGTTTACCAATTTTATGTCATATTCCCAAACCAATCATCTATAAAATTTGTCACAGAGTGTTTATCCTAATGATTTCTAGGCCAAGTTCGACTATTGGTCACTTTGGGCAAACAAGTAGGTCACAAGGTCAAATCAAAGAGAAACCCTGTTAACAATGTCTACATACCACATTTACCTACCAATCATCAAACAAATTATTCAGAATCTTTGTCTAAATGATTTTGTTACTCAAGTCAGAGTGTAGATCATATTGGATCAAAAACGAGGTCGTACGGATTTTAGAGGTTACATTTACAATCAACTCATCATGATAAGGTTGGTCGAAATATTTTTCTTTATCATTCCTAGGTCGGGTTCTTTGTTACCTTGGCTCAAAAACTAGGTCATGAAGTCAAATGAAACAAAAACAAATCCTAATGAAAATTCGTCAGAGTGTTATTGTAATGCTTTCTAGGTCATCTTCGAATCCGTGTCCCTTTGGACAAAGACTACGTCACACAATCAAATCAAAGAAACACCTTGTTGATTCACTGAGTCTGTATGCCATATGTACCATTCAATAATTATGAAGATGGTCAAAATGTTAGATCAATGATTTTTAGGTTAATTTCGAATCTTGATCAGTCGGGTTAAAACTAGGCCACATAATTGAATCAGATTATAACTACCAATCATCCTAAAAATTAGTCAGAATGTTTATCCTAATTGTTTCTTGGTGAAAGTCTAATCTGTATCAGGTTAAAATACTAGGTCACATGAACAACTAAAAAAAATATTGTATGCATTCTGTATGTCACATTTACTATCAAATCATCATTTAGATTGGTCAGATGTTTTGTCTAATTATACCTATGCCAAGTTCGAACCCAAGTTACCTGGGATGAACACATAGGTCACATATCACATATACAGGAAATCTTGTTTACAGACTAGAAGCCACATGTATTTATCAATCATTATGAAAATTGACTGTTATGTTTTAGGCACATTAAAAATATGGGTAATTCTGGGTCAAAAACTACATCACACTGTCAAATTAAAGAAAGGTTTGTTAAGACTCATGATGTCACACTTACTATCTATTTATCATAACATTTTGTCAGAATATAAAGCATAGTTATTTCTACTATGAATTTTGAATTTGTTTCACCTAGGGTATATAACTAGGTCACACCGTCAAATCAATTAAAACTCTTGTTAACGCTCTAGAGTATACATTTATTCAATTTATGTTTCTCTTAATCTTTTTATGGCCAAGTTTGAATCAACGTATCATGAAAACAAAAGATCTGTTTAATATTCAATTAAAAAAATAACAATCTCATATCTTAATTTATTAACTAATCAGTATGAATATTGATTAGAGTGTTTAACTAAATGATTCTTTTCCAAGGTAGAATCTTGGTCATCTTCATCAAAGACAACATGAAAATTGGTCAGATTGTTGATCTCAATTACTGTTAGGTCAAGTTCGAATTAAGGTCACCTGTGTTAAAAAACAAATTAAAGAGCATGATATGCGATAACGTTCTACTTTGATGATGATTCATAATTCTGATTATTAAATCCAACTGAAAACAAAAATAATATCAAACAGGGAATGCCACGTACCAAGTTATGTTGTTTATATAGACAACAAAAAGTTTCCATACCCAACGCCATTGACATTCGATTTCTGTGGCTATTTTCTTCTAAAAACATGTTTTAGTTAGCTCTAATATGTTAATAGAACCCCGAGGTTCGCCTTTCAGACCACGCAATATACCGCCTTCGATATGAAGACCAAACTTCTGTGTGCATCAAAATAGTCAGAAGAAGGTAAAAAAGTATCGATAGTATGATCGATTCAGTTTTGATACGGCATTGTAATGATTCGAAGGTTTACCTAAAACAAAAAACACTGATTTGTAATGATTTCATTATCGTTTTTAATTAAAATTTCTTTGCTAAATGACAGTATCAGTTTGACTACAGAATATATACACAATTTTAAAAATAAACTTGAACAAACATGCAGTAATAGTATAGTGATAACTTCATTTTTTAGATACATCAAATGATGCAACTTCAAATAATTAGTTATAGGAAGAAGTGCTTTGATCTCATGTTTTGATAAAAAATTATCTACCTGATCATAGTTACATAAATAACAAGACTGTATTTCTTTTAGGCATCTTAAATTTCGTAATATAATCAACAATGGCTCGCATTATTAATTCCCTTGATATTCAGATAATTTTAAATAGTATAAGCATTGATATATATGTAATATGTTTACATATTTTCGTCTGAAACCCCATACTTCTTTTCCATAGTATTCAATGACAACAATTGAAGAGTCATTATATATTATATAAAAAATATTGAAAAAACGTCAAATTATATGTTCTGGGAGGTAATATGTTCTCTTTCTGCTTCATTGTATTGGATGCTGTTCTGTGCCTGATAACAGCATCAACCTTTAGAAGACATTTTTTCTAAATGTTTCGTTAATTTTGTTCATAGTTAACAAATACTCGACTTGCTAATCTCCATTGGCATTCTGAAAATTCACTTCCCGACATTAAGCAGACAATTTCTTTGTTAACATTATCACATTACAAAGTACAGCTCCTCCCTACATTCCTAATATGCTGAATTGCTTGCCGGCCTGTATTTCACTGAAACAAATCAAGCTCTTTAACTTATTGATGTCTAGGCCTAAGTCGAATCTGTGTCACCTGTGGTCAAAAACTATGTCCGACAATTAAAATAAATGCCATTTACCAAATATATGTCACATTCACTTACCAACCATCAATATAATATCCCAATTTGAATTTAGCTCATCTCAGACTAAGAACTAGGTCAAGTCAATGAAAACCCTTGTCAAGACTTATGAAACAATATCTAATAATCAATCATCATTAAAATATGAAATACTTATATACTAAGTCACTCGGTCCAATCAAAATAATACGTGTTAAGACTGTCTAGAGGCTACATTTATTTACTAATCATCATACAAATCATTCAGAACGTTTATCTTAATGAAAGTGTGCTCAATCTAAAAAGTTGATCACATGTGATAAAAAACTAGGTCATATTTTTAAATATAAGAAAAACAATGTAAGCATTCTAGTGGTTACATTTACTGTCCAATCATTATAAAGTTGGATCAAAATATATATCATTATGATACCTAGGTCGAATTCAAGCCTATGTTACCTTTGCTCAAAGGTTAGGTAATGTAGTCAAATAAAAAAATACAATCATAACGAAAATTGGTATTTGTTTTAATGATTCTAAGCCATTTTCGTATCACTTTAGGCATATACTACATCACAAGATCAAATCCAAGGAAAACTTTGTTAAATCACTGTATGCAATATGTACTATCTAATCATCATGACAGTTGGTCAGAATCTTATCTCAATGATTTCTGGGTCAATTTCGAATCTAGATCAGTTGTGTTAAACTATGTCACACGATCAATTCAAATTATAACCTGTTTAACATTCTAGAGGCTAGATTTATTAATTAATGACCCTGAAAATCAATCAGAATGGTTCTCCTATTAGTTTTTTAATCGAGCTCGAACCTGCATGACATCTGTTTGAAACTTGGGTCACATGGCAAAAAAAAAGAAGCATCTTGATAGCATTTAAGAGGTTACATTTGCTTTCAATTCATCATATGGATAAAATGGTCAAAATGTTTGTTTTAATAATGCCAAGTTTGAACTTGTATCACCCGGATAAAAACATATGTTACATATCAAATCAAAGGGAAACCATTGTTTACATACTAAAAGCCACATGAATTACCAATCGTCATGAAAATTAGTACGAGTGTTTGCTGTAATGCGTTCTGGGTGAGTTTAAAATATGGGTAACTAAGGGGTTAAAAACAACCTCATACAGTCAAACCAAAGTAAAAGTTTGTTAACACATCATGTGCCACATTTACTACCCAATCATCTTCAAATTTGGTCAGAATCTTAATCACAGTTATTTCTAGATCGGTTTTAAATAACCAATCATTATATGAACATTGGTCCAGATGTTTAACAGTAAAATTTTAAGGCCAATGTAGAATCTGCATCACCTTAGATGAAAATCTAGGTCAAACAGTCATATTAAAGAAAAACCTTGTTAACACACAATATGTTTTTTTAACTTCCAATTTATCATGAAAATTTGTCAAAATATTCATCTAAATGACTTTTAAGTCAAGTTGGAATTAATGTAACCTATGGCAGAAAACTAGGTCACATGGTCAAATCACAGAATAACCTTGTTAGCACATCAAATGCCACAATTACTAACCAATCATCAAGCAATTTTTGCAGAACGTTAACCTCAGTGACTTCAGTGAAAATAACATCTGATTGAAACACGCTATTTTTTTTTCCGAGAAAAATCTTGAAAATAAGAAAAATTGTCCAGATTGCTTGAACTAGTCGCATAGTAGCAGTTTGACAGCGGTCATGAGGATGTTAATTAGTAGGACAGCCTTTCTGCCTGTATAACTCACGCCAACCCTGAGTTTGTATGTAATCTGAAGTGTTGCATATCAAATAATCAATGAATCAAGGTCTGGCAAGACGCAGTCCATTAAAAGAGCACCTCAACAGATTTGCACGCATTCTGATTATAAGCAAGGTAAAGATGAACAAATGCACCTCTGCCTTGAAACAGATGAAAGCAGATGCAAGCAGACCTGCAGACTATGCATGGTATAGTCTGCACACATGCAGAGTATGCATGGTATAGTCTGCAGACCTGCAGAGTATGCATGGTATAGTCTGCAGACCTGCAGACTATGCATGGTATAGTCTGCAGGCATGCAGATTATGCATGGTATAGTCTGCAGACCTGCAGACTATGCATGGTATATTCTGCAGACCTGCAGAGAATGCATGGTATAGTCTGCAGAGTATACATTGTATTTTCTGCAGTATATTTGACACTTCTGTAGTTTGTGTAAATTGTATACAGTCTTTAATTGCATGTTTGGTATATAGGGTCTGCACAGCTGTGTTAATTCAATGCAAAGGTGTTGTTACACCTTCTACAGTGTACATTGCTTTTTCTGTAAAGATAATAATAACAACTGCTGTTACAGTAATAATTTCTTTATTTCCAGAAGTTAACAGTGTAGGTTATGCAACAAGTGCAAATAACGAATACCCCGTAGGCCTCTTATTCAATAATTTCTTCTAGTGTATGAACAAAATAAGACCAAAAATACCAATTTTCACGTATCTAAGAGATAAAAAGCTGTAAACCAACCTTAATTTTTTTGCAAGCCCCGACAGACCCTAACACATATATTTGGCGATAGTGTACCTGTATTTGGTGTGCGTTCAATTATTTAAAGTACACAATTATACATGTATCTTCTGTTAGAATCTACAATATGATTTTATCAAGGAAAACATCCGACTCAAAGTTTATGAAGATCCAATGAAAAATGCTACCTCTATTGCATGATAAATATGATTTTTCTTTGATTATACCTTGTGACATTTAAACCCAAAATGACCCATATTCAAACTCAACCTAAATTTCTTTAAGACAGTCATTCTGACCAAGTTTCATAAAGATCTTATGAAACATAGGCCATGATGGCCCTTAATCGCTCACCAGGGACATACTTATGACAATATTTGACTAAAGTTCAGCCCTAAACTAAATATCATTAACACAAACATTCTGTTTGACCCGTACTGCTGACCAATTTACATGAGGATGGGTTGTAAATGTCATATGTATGGCATAGGCATGGTTTTTAATCTGTGACCTAGTTTCTGACCCCAGATGAACCACATTCAACCTTGATCTTGATTGTATTAAGATAACCATTATGTCCAAGTTTCATGAAGATTCAATGCATTCACAAGTGGTTGCTATGATTTGACCCTGTGACCTAAGTTTTGAACCCAGATGACCAATATGCAAACTCTATCTAGAATACACCAAGATAGCCATTCTGACCAAGTTTCATAAAAATCCAAAGACATATGCAACCTATATTGCATTCGCAGGGGGTTCCTATGATTTGACCCCTTGACTTAGTTCTTTAGCCCAGATGATCCATATAACAATGTGGCCTTGAGTTATTAAGGCAGTCATTCTGACCAAGTTTCATGAATATCCAATTAAAAATGCAATCTCTATTGCATACACAAGGTTTTTCAATGATTTTACCCCATGACAAAGTTTTTGACCCCAAATGACCCATACTTGAATTCGAAAATTCGAACGAAAAAAAGATAAATGCAACCTCTATTGCATACACATGTGAGTGACAAGGTTTTTCTTTGATTTGACCCCGTGACCCAGTTTTTGATCCCAGATGATCCCATTCGAACTCAAAAAAGATTTCATCAAGGCTGTCATTCTGACCAAGTTTCACCTAGATCCAATGAAAATAAGCAGATTCTATTGCATACACAAGGTCAAGTGTAGACAGATAGACGGAAGACTGACATCAGGCGATCACAATAAACCATGAGCATTTTAGCTGAAAAAGCTATGTCAACATCATTATCTAAAGAAGACTTCTACATCATAATCACTTAATACTTAATTGACCTTCTTTGACAGAAATTATGGACTATCGTGCTCTTGTAAAATAAACTCATTTGGGTAATTTAAGAACAAGAGGGCCATGATGGCACTATATCGCTCATCTGAGTTCTAATGCACTTGCTGCTAAGAGAGTCAATGGTTGCTTGAGAAGTTAGTGGTTGCTATAGGAACTCATTGGAAGCTTGGATTTTCCTATAACTCTATATAAAGTAAAGGGACCCCCTCACACACACAGGCGTGGTCAATTTTGATCCAAGGGGCTTGATTTGAACAAACTAAATAGAGGAACATTAATTCTTGCCATAGCAATCAGAGTTCTGCATGGAATGGAATTCTTTGAGCAACTTTTGTAGAACTTCAGGCAAGGAACATCCCTGCCAAGTTTCATCAACATTGGTATTCAGAGGAGATGTCGACGGACGACGGACAATTATTTATCCGTTAAGCTCAACCTGGCACAAAGTGCCAGGTGAGCTAGTAATTAAATCAAAACAGGACATAGATTTCCACCCTGTTAGACTAGAAAAAATCAACCACTTTCAATCAATTTGAACACATGACAAACCTGATCATATATATTAAACTAAAGGTGGTCAATCAGATTTTGGCCATGTTACAGATTTGTTTGAAACTTAAACATCTGTGGCCGAGTGCATAAAGAAGGCGTAGATTGCGCTGTCGTAAACGGTCTGCGCTGGCGTAACTAATCCTGTCGTACAACGGGATTTTAAGTCGAGTGCATAAAGCGAGTGACGTCCGTTGTAGATACGCCCGGGTTACGACTGTCTTAATTATTGTACCACATATTTCTCGTGCAAAATCATTGTATTTCTTGTTTCAATGCATGAGATTTCATATGCATATGTTAAGATAATCTGTTTTAAATAATGGGAACATATCTAGAAATATAACTTTTTTTACAAAAAGTATTTCTAAAATTTAAAATTGCCTGTTTTGTATGAATACGAGAATATCAACATGTCTAGGTACTTAACAATATCTTAGATTTGCAACATGTAACTAAAAGTATTAGATCTAGCTCTTCACTATTCAAATGAAATATCTATTTTAATAGTCGTATAAAGAAAGATTATGCTGAATGTTACAACGTTTTATAGTTGAACTATAACATATATTGCGTCTAGTTAACAAGGATTTAAGCGAAGTTGATAAAAGAAGGCCCCTATACGGATTTCGCTGTAATTTTATTTTAAGAGGGTATATGGGAAAGGGTATTTAGAAATCAGTTTCGGCAGTTGTTTGGCTTGGCAGTCGGTCTGTCTGTTTGTTTCACAACTATGTAAACTGTACTTGAGACTCGAACTTCTTCAAACGTTTTCTTTAGATCAAACCAATTACATGTAAATACATGTAATCAGTACAAACTGTAGTTGTTAAAAGTCTGAGTTGATTTGATTTGATTTGATTTGAAAGTGATTTTATCAAGGTCCGTCCAAAAGCTAAATTTTTAGCTTATGTTTTGGATGAGACCCCGGCGTGTCTCCCTTCATGCCTAGAAAGTAGAATTTTGAAGCCGAAAAGAGGAGAGAGTTACCTGATTGCAATTTCCAGTCAGTTTTAGCCAAAGATTGAATTTGATTGATTGCCAAAATAGAATATAGAAGGATAGAATAAAGTGTGCCTAAAGATATGTTACTTAAATTATAAAAAAAAATATATGTATGAAATTTTAACCTTTTCACCTACTTTTAAATACCGAAATGTTAAAAGTCTGAGTATACGCTTTCCTTTCATAGATTGATTTATATGTCTCTCGAATTTAACCGTTGTACCCGGTGTGACCGTGTCCATAACCTGAACTGATCTATATATGTCTTGGCATCGCCTCGATCAGGTGAAGTTTTTTAATTACTTTAAGGCTTTCATGGAAGACAGAAGACAGATTTAAAGCCGAATGTTGCCTTACCCTCGAACCGAGCCGGATGAAACAGGAGTTCCGTATATCGACTTGATATCTTAAAATTTTGTTCTAAAACCGAGTAGTTCAAGAGATATCACTTGAAACGCTATATTACAGACAGACGAGCAAACAGATGGACACCCCAAGACAAAACCATATGTCTCCAACAGACTATTACACCAAAAATATTGCCTTTACTGATATTTGACATAATAAAGTATATAAAAATTCAAGTACGCTTTATATAGTTACGCCTACTCCATAGCAGTCGTGACTTTTGTGCTAGATTTACTACTTGACTTACGCTACGTCTCGTTTATGCACTCGGATTAAATTTTGCGACCGTACAAACTGTAGTTGTTCAAGGTCTTTCCTTTGATAGATTGATTTACATGTCTCTAGAATTAGCCGTTGAACCATGCGTCCATTACCCTGAACTGATATATAGATGTCTAAATATCGTCTCGATCAGGTGAAGTTTTTTCATTTCTCTTTAAGGATTTCATGAAAGACAGAACGGAAACGTTTGTTGCCTTGCCCTCGAACCGAGCTGGATGAAACATGAGTTCCGTATATCGACTTGAAATCTTGAAATTTTGTTCAAAAACCTCCGAGTAGGTCAAGAGATATCACTGGAAACGCTATATTACAGACAGACGATGTTCAGACATCTATAGATGGACAACCATGACAAAACCATATGTCTCCAACAGACAGTTACACCCAAAACATTGCCTTTACTGATATTTGATATGATAATGTATATAAAAATTCAACTACGCTGTAGTTACGCCTACTCCATAGCAGTCGTGACTTTCGTGCTAGATTTACTACCTGACTTACGCTACGTCTCGTTTATGCACTCCGATTAATTTTTGCGACCGTTATCTACGCTCTAGATAAGCCGGACGTAGGCCTACGACCGCTTTTAATAATGCACTCGGCCACTGATCAATTACACTCATTTATGTTCACTTAGCGCTTAAATCAAGTAAGATTTTCACTGCAGGTATTTTTAAAATTTGATTTTCTCTAGAATGAGAAAAAAAGAGTTATTTTATCATAAGTACAAATTTGATACACATACTTTGCCTAAGGAAAGATATAAATATAAAACCTATTGTATTATAGTTGTAAAATGTTTGCATTAAAAATTATATAATTATTTAGATGGAATTCATTAGAAATGCAAGTTTGAAAAAATATTGTTACCTCCCTTTACCTATCTTGGTTGCGCACCCAAAATAGATTGGAAATAAATGAATTCAGAAGCTACACGTAGTTTTAAAACTTGCCTTTTGGTTCAGAATGTTAAAATATTTGTATATCTATCCGATCAAATATAAAAGTAGAAATTATTGAAATAAAAAAAAGAAATAATCAACATTTTAATTACTTTCAAATTAATAAAGTGGAGTAATAACAAAATTTTATAAAAGTAAATAAAATGTAAATTTCGAATAGGGATCTAACTCTTTGTAATGGGTCTTCTTGTTCCTTAGATAAATCTCTAACAGAATATACAAAAAGTAAAAATTGTCATCAAATGTTGCTTAAATATGATTGACCACATTTAACGGTTAGCTAAAAACATTCACCAACGATAAAATACAACTTAATAGTTTACGCCATAAGGCAATATGACTCATTGAGCCCAATGTCGCTTTGCTGTTATCTACAAAGGCGCAAAACAGTTTTTTGTTGCCTGTTAAATACATATCCACCAGTTTTTTCAACAAGAATATTTGGTAAATTGTGCATTGATGTTTCTCGAAACCAGTTCATTCTTCACAAAACATTGTTATTTAGCTTTAAGTTAAAAAAAGCCTTTAAGTACTCCAAAAATCACTTCATTCACGGTCTTGTTGTTTTTACCTGAAATGAATAAAAAAAGCCACATAAGAAACTGTTAAAGATGCAACACTGAAATACAGAAATTTTATAGCAAAATCAATAAATTTATCTTGTAAGTATTATAGTATTGGTTAAAGTCCCATTACGCCGAAAAAAATGTTTGTTTTAGGTTTCATGTCCCCACCCCCACCCCCCCCTCCAAAAAATAGGGTAGGTAGGTAGGGATTTTTTTTTTGGGGGGGGGGATTTGTTTATTCTCAAACAAACCAAATTCAACATAGATTTTAATGAATTTATGCTAAAAAATATTAACACGCAAAAAATAGTCTAGGGTCGGGGCAAAAAAATAGGGTAGGTCGGGAAACCTGAAACAAACATGTTTTTTTTTACGCCTTAGCAAGCTGGATGTAAAATTATATGAAGTTCTTATGTTACCAAGACAGCGGCTGCTGTCTTACCAGCTAAAGTGACCCTTCTTTGCTTGAAAAACTTTTAAAAACCCGATTTCTGAATAGAAACACTATTATAGTACTAAGTTACCTTTAATTATTTGAATGTAATCTTTACTTTTTACGAAACTGCTATTACCCCGCTACAGTCTAAATATCAGCTAAATGTCCTTTAGTTTCCTTGTTTGGCTATCCTCTTTCACAGCAGCTCTGACATCAATGGTCAACCAATTCTGTGGAAGAATATACAATCACTAATTAGATATGTCAATGTACATATATGATGCTCACTGGCAGTCGCTGCCACAAAAGACAAAGGGGTAAGGCATGCTTGCATTTTTTAAAACATACAAAAAAAATGTAGTATAATGTATGTATAAATAAAAAATCAAATGTGTATAGCCCCTTTGATAAAAGAAACTCATAACGCAAAAAAAAATGTGTGTTTAGGGCAACATTCCCAAAAATGTGATAGGGTAGGGACAAAGTTTCTTTTTTTTAAGTGAAAAGTGAAAAAATTCTATAGCTTGGAAAAGAACAATCTGTGTTTAGGGTAACGGTCCAAAAATGCTAGTTAGTCTACATGCATAACATAGGGAAGGGACACTTCACATTTTTTTACTTTGAAAAAAAAAAAACTCTAGGGTCGGGGGTTTCGCCAGGTAGGGTCGGGTTACCCGAAACACAGATATTTCTTTTGGCCTTATCGCAGCCAACTGTTTTATCTGTCCTCTATTTTTGTGATGTACAATAAAGAGGAAACTATTGCAACAAAATTTTATTGTTCTGTTTATGATAAACTTGATCACAGGCACCCCTGTTTTGCATAATTAAAGTAACAGATACTCAGCTGAACCTATTTCAGTGACCCCTAGATCTACTTTCAAATCGTAATGATATTTAGTTGTATTATGGAACAAGAAGCTGTTTACCATATCTGAGATAATCTCATAAAATATGAAGACATTTGCTACCTTTCAGATCTGAAAGTTAGTCACTATTTCTTAGACTGGTCATTTTTTCACTATAGGTAGATCATTAGCCCAACTAATCTGCGCTAATCATTGTTGGCCAAGACAGTGTTAAGTTGTTGATCTATCATCATGATCTATGGCAACATTGATGATTGACACTGTTGTTGCTGGTTAGCAACTTAGCATTCTTTAGATCTACCAGGTTCGTTTTTATCAAGTATGGCGAAGTACACAAAAGTATTGTAAACTTTAGATTATTACCTGAACTATGATTTCCAGTCATCTAGTTTCACTGCTGATTTTTTTGAAACTGCCAAAATATCAAATCACTCAACATTTGTTTACTCTGGATCAGTGACATCAAAGCTATAGGAAAGGTAGCACGTTCTATTTTATGACGTCAAAGCCCTATGACGAAAACGCTATGACGTCATTGTCATCTACACTTATTCTAAACGCTGTTGAGGTTGGACATGGCATCGAGAAACAAGTTTGCAGGGAGAAATAATAGACTAGGATCAATGGGGATCAACAGAAGAACAATCAGCATAGAATTCTCCAAGTGGTTGTAAATTGTTGTTTTCTTCGGATAAGACAAATTATAAAGGTGAGTCAACGTTTCTTGGTCGATGCTAAATATTCACAAGATAAAACATCTATTTTCGTTTACAACTTGGTGTCCGTTATTGTCATTAATTAGATCTACATCTACACGCCATTACCGTAGAAGGCTTGTCGGCCACTACCCCATCATCATTTTCCGACCGCCTTATCAAAGCAAAAATAGATAATCACTTTAGCGGCATTTAATTTTTGAGAAGTCGGAACCAGATCTACATTCTCAATAGTTTTTGTGAAGATGACTGACGGTGTCTGTGGTCCCCTTTATGTCTGTAAAGACGACGGAGTACGAACTGTCTTATGTACGAGGGCATATTCTACTATTCTGCCTTCTGGTGGTTACCTCCCTTTTGAATTGTTGGCGCCATTTGTAAACATTTGTAGGGTTTTCACGTACCTGGTAACAATAAATGCTATTACGACCCAAATAGGTGTGTAACTAGGATTTTCATCATGATTATGATAGTTGCAAGTTTAGTCTTACTATTTACACTTTGATTCGAAGGTAGACCGATTTTACAGGTTGACATTTTATTGGCTAGAGTCCTACATTGTAGTTAGTCTCAATAATAAGACTACAAACGCAGACCCATTTTACATACGGACATTTTATAGTTGCCTTCGCTCGGAGGCTGGATAGCGCCTAGTAAAAAATATAACGATATTCACCAGCTGAGTACAATTATTTGGAGTAATATATATGCAAAGAAAAAGATGGTGTGTCTTGCATCTGTGCTACAGTTTAGCCTAATTAATTTGGCGTTTCAGTGTGACCCCTTTCACAGATCTGA
>JAFMSR010000004.1:57458224-57525324 GCA_022818135.1 Saxidomus purpurata | reverse complement strand
GTTGAAATGTCTAGTCTTGTCCATATTTCAAAACTTTCTAAGATACTTAGTGATTGAAGTATCTGTGCCTTATATGTATATGTGAGAGAACGTTTACTTACAAAATGCTAAATTTCAGAACAGTCTTAAGGATTTAATGATCTCAATTAAATGTCATAATTATATGTCACCGATTATCACCACCATACTCTTTAATCTAAGTTCGTCCTAAAAGTGTATTAAACAATAAAGCAGGGGACAATAATAAGAAACAACAATTATATGTTTATCTTAAGGTCATACTGCATTTTATTATCGACTATGTATTTGCTTTATGGTATATTCCGATATTTGAAGTCTCATTGATATGCATGCAAATATTATAGACAAAAGTAGGTGTACTGATGGAGAACGCTAACAGTGGCACGGAATTAGGTTCGGTATCATTCAGCTACGAACTAAAGGATAAAAAGTATAACATGTATACATTGCGTTAAGTGTAATAACAAGATCTAGGACGTGTCTACATAATAAATGCCTTTCATCAGTCCATGAAACGTAAGCTATTTGTACTGGCCGAAAACCGTAATTAGCATATCGATGTATCAATTTTATTCATAAGCATATCAATTCACGACCTCGCGTTTGCTCATATTTGTGCCATATTTCTTGCATATGAAATATTGTCGATCGGATATGAAAATAATCACACTATATGAGTTTTCTATTTGTATTTGCCAACCGGTTTCACTATATCATCAGGGCAAATATAGTATACAATATAAATTACTTAGCAACGTTACGTCAAAGTTGTGTACACATGTGTACACAACGTCAAAAATGATGACGTCATCAGTTATTGTTTAATTTAGGCTTAAAAATGTCAATGAAATAGCGTTCTTTAGATAACCTAGCTGAAACATCATTACTGTGAAATTTGTAAAAGGGAAATATTGAATATTTAGGGTCGTTTTTTGAACAATTATCTAAATGACCACTTAAAGGCAATTGTCTTGTCAACGGGTCTCTTATTTGTTGATCATGCACTGTCCTTCTATTACGAAGCTTATCACCTGTTTGGCCGATATAAAATGCTTTGCAACCATTACAAACTAATACGTATAAAACATTTTGTACAGTACAGTCCATATTTTCTTTAATATGAAACGTTTTGTTCTGTATTGAAAATGTAGATCCTTCAATAATAAAATGGCAAAGTCCGCATCTTGGGTCATTGCATTTTGAAACAGACGGGGTGGTCTTATGTTCACTAAATTCCGACTTAGTAAGCAGACGTTTTAAATTGGGAAGTTGTCTTTTACTTTTAATTATTTTAGTATTATTCATTATTTTTTTCATTATATCATCGTTATTTAAGATATCCATGTTATATTTAAGTATTCCGAAGACTTCTCTGTTTTTCGGATTATATGTTGAAATAAAAGGTATTATGCTTTCTTCTTTAGTTCCTTGGCTACTTAATAAAGTACTTCTAGGAATTTTCATTGCTTTAATTATTCCTGCTTTAACAACTTCCACTGGATATCTTCTTTTAAGAAGAATGTTTGCAAGTTCCAAGGCGGTGCCCCACTGTGCCCCACTGTGTTCCGTTAATTGTTCGTTTTGTCCTCGTGTGTTTGCTTTGTATGCTTGTGTGTGTTGGTAGTGTATGTTTGTGTGTGTACATGATTGTGTGTGTGTGTGTGTGTGTTGTGTGTGTGTGTGTGTGTGTGCGTGTGTGTGTGTGTGTGTTGGTTGGTGGTGTGCACTTCTGGGTGCTGTGGGGCTCGTTTTGGGGAGGCTGCGTTTTTGGTATGTGGCATTCCCTGTTTGATATTATTTTTGTTTTTCTATTAATCTCGTATTTAATATATTTTTTTTCTGAAACTATTGTACAAACTCTACGTGCTAATGAGAATGGAATGTTTGTTTATGTATGTTTCGGGTGGCAGGATTTGAAATCTAGGTATTGTTTAGAGTCAGTGGTTTTAAAAAAGATATCAGTTGTTACGGTTCCGTTCTTTATAACCATTGTATCAATTAAGGGTAAATTCTTGGTACAGTACTCTGTTGAATTTTAAATTTTATGTCTTTATGTAATGTATTTAACATTTTCTCAAAATGAATTAGGTCTAAAAGTGATCTTTCCCAAAAAATGAAGCAGTCATCCAAATATCTTTTCCAATTGGTTTGAATATATTTAGCAAAGTGTTCGTCCTTTTCTTGTTTAATTTTATTATATAATATCTCTTCTAAATAACCCAAAACAAGAGTAGCATATGTAGGAGCGACTTTGGTACCCATGGCTGTACCTTTTGATTGATTGAAATATAGTGAGTTAAAAGAAAAGTTATTGTTACTTAAAATAATTCTTAATCCTTCAATAATAAAATCCTTATTGAACCGTCCTGAAATTAACCCTGGATATTTAACTGACCAGAATGATATTGCTTCTAAACCTAATTGATGGGGAATATTAGAATATAAGCTAACAATATCAAAAGAAATTAGCTGTGTGTATTCTGGAACAGATTTAGGTATACACTTTAGAAAATCTATATTATCTCTTAAGTAGCTATGCACATTCTGAAGAAAAGGTTTAAGTAGTATATCTAAAAGAGAACTAAGACGACTAGTTTCACATTGCGGACCTGCAACTATTGGCCGAAGTTGTAAATCTTGTGGATTTAATATTTCAATATATTCAGAACTCTGTTCATTACATACTTTCTCAATAATTCTGCTTTTATGAATTTTAGGTAAACCATAAAAAGTACTAGTTTTGGAATCAAAATTAAGAAGATAGTCTTTTTCTTGTTTCGTTAAATTTCTGTATTTCTTCGTTAAATTTCTAATTTCATTAAATATTTCCTTTGTATTGCTGTTAGGTATAGATTTGTAGTAAGACTCATCTGTCAACATTTCCAAAACTTTATTTTTATAGAAATCTGCATTCATTAAAACAATACCGCCACCTTTATCTGCTTCTTTTATTATTAAAGAAATATCTTGTGCTAAAGATCTAATAGCTTTTCTTTGTTCTAAAGTAATATTATGTCTAATATTTTTATTATCCCTTGAAACATTATTACACCAAGTTTTAGTAGTAGTTATATATGCATCTAACTTATCATTACGTCCGCATGGAGGGGTAAAATTTGATTTATTTTTTACTAATGAAATATTTGGCCTTTCCGTCAAAGTATTCCCGTAATCTTATTTTTCTAAAAAAATCAGTTAAATCATTATCAAGTTCATGTGAATTCCTATTTTCAGGTGTAGGAGTAAATTTCAGACCCATCAACAAGACACTTTTTTCTATTTCATTAAGTTTACGATTTGAAAGATTATAAATTTTTGTGAATGTTTTATTAGAATCAGCTAGGTTACCTCTATCTACATTTCGCTGCTCCAATTGTGGTCCGCCTCTAAAAAAGAACAAAAAAATTCTGGAGCGGCCACACCTGTTATATCAGTTGTCTGAGAATTGTTAGACCTGTCCCTCCAAGGTCTTCTTTGTTGTTTTTGAGATTCTCTTCTATTTTGTTGTTGACGATTATTACCATTGAAATTTGAATAAAGTTTTAAAATAAAGTTTTGAATATCGGCATTTTCTATTTGTTGTCTGTTCGATTGTCTGTTTGTTTGCCTAGTTGGTTGTCTGTTGTATTGTCTGTTTTGTTGCCTATTTGGTTGTCTGTTGTATTATCCGTTTTGTTGCCTATTTTGTCTGTTGTATTGTCCGTTTTGTTGCATATTAGTTTTGGTTTTTACAGCATCTGAATATGACTTTGGTTGTATTTGTCTGGATTCTTTGTAGGAATTACCTGTCTTAAAAAAGGGATTAGTGTTTTCGTATGTTTGCTTGAAATTAATTTCGTATGAATTGAGCCATCGCTCATTGTTACTCCATCTTTTATGTGAAATAACTTCATTCCGTGTAACATTTTTAATCCACAATTGCTTTAAATGTTCTGCCACACGACCTGAACATTTTGATAATATTATTTCCTCAATTTCGCTGTCTAATTTTCGGACTCTCTCAGTACATGAGGCTTCTCTTAATCTGATCATTTCAATTTCGTTTTGAAAGTCTTGAAAAACTAATTTTTCCCTAAACATCTTTTGGTCCTCGTTCTCATTTGAAAATTCAAATTTTTGAAATTTTCTGGGGATTACAATAGGACGCCCAGCTATCCATTTTTCATAAAATATTAAATTTCCATTATTTCGTACTTTACCCCAGTAGGCATTTTTTCTTGCGTTTAAGTTTTTCTCCCATAATGCTGCAATTCCAGCTTTGACACGCATTGCCTCGACTTCAAAAACATTATCATTTTCTTGCATTGGATATTCCATATTTTCATGTTTCGACTGAAAACTTGGTTTCAGTAATCTTTCATCAATTTCCTTTATTACCTTGGAAATATCATTAACCGCTGATTCAGTTCTCAACTGAGGTAATCCATTATTACTTTCTCTGATAGCATTAGCTAAATCTTGAATAGCGGTATGTATTAGAGATAATTTAGAACTTATCTCCTCTCCAAGTTGTCTGTTGCTTCGTCTTTGGTTCAGAATTGTTGCTGATTCAGATGGTGAGCTGTTTGAACTGCTGTCGTCCATTTTAGCCCTTTTTGGTCCCATAATAATGTCCCTTATTCCGGAAAATTATATGAAATATATATATATATATATGAAAAATGTTAAACAATATGCTTGAATAAGTAAATTATGAATAAAATGAAAATAATGACATTATATGAGTTTTCTATTTGTATTTGCCAACCGGTTTCACTATAATTATCATCAGGGCAAATATAGCATACAATATAAATCACTTAGCAACGTTACGTCACACATGTGTGCACAATGTCAAAAATGATGACGTAACGTTTTGAACAATTATCTAAATGACCACTTAAAGGCAATTCCTGTTAACGGGTCTCTTATTTGTTGATCATGCACTGTCCGTCTATTACGAAGCTTTTAGGTTAGCTAAATATCCAGGGTTAATTTCGGGACGGTTTAATAAGAATTTTATTATTGAAGGATTAAAAATTATTTTAAGAAACAATAACTTTTCTTTTAACTTACCATATTTCAATCAATCAAAAGGTACAGCCATGGGCACCAAAGTCGCTACTATATATGCTACTCTTGTTTTGGGTTATTTATAAGAGATATTATATGTTAAAATTAAACAAGAAAATAATTAAACAAGAAAAGGACGAACACCTTGCTAAATATATTCAAACCAATTGGTAACGATATTTTGACGACTGCTTCATTTGTTTGGAAAGATCACTTTTAGACCTAATTCATTTAGAGAAAGTGTTAAATACATTACATGAAGACAAACAATTTCAACAGAGTACCAAGAACTTACCCTTCCTTGAAATAATGGTTATAAAGAACAGAACTGTAATAACAACTGATTTTTGTTTAAACTACTGACTCTAAACAATACCTAGATTTCAAATCCTGCCACCGAAACATACAAAAACAAACATTCCATTTTCATCAGCACGTAGAATTTGTACAAAAGTTTCAGAAAAAAAGTACATTAAATGCGAGATTAATAGAACTTGCCTCAGACTGACCTTTTTGCCCAACACGCTCTGTAAAGATATAATCTGACCTACAACGGAGGCTAACAACCTGTCATTCACCAAATCTTATTTGTCTTTTGTGACCTGAAATACTAAAGAAGTGATAAAAGCCTCCGGCCTACTGATTCTCTCTTCTATAACAAACAAACAGGTCTTCGCGAAATCGACGATATGACCTAACCAACAAGCAAACCTTGAAGGTTTCCATTTGCATTTATCTTCGGCTAATAAGAAACCAAACTGTATCAATGACTGTATTACAAAAACACTTGAATATAAAGCGTGTCTATAAATCGCATGACCACCAATACCATCGTCTAAAAACATAATGACTCTATGGCTGAGAGATCGCCAGTATTTTACCACAACTAAGAATCTAAATAAAAATGTGTCCTGCAGTTACAATACCAAAAGGCAACGAATTGAAAACGTAGTATTCATCAATGCCGTTATCCTTCCAGCAAAACCAAGGTACAGTGGTGCTCATGTGTAACTTTGCAAAATGTTCGTGTATCGTGCGTGTATCGAGCATTCTGTTTGCATTCATCGTGCGTTTATCGTTCGTGCATACATCGAGTATCATTCAAATCGTGTATCGTGTAACGCATCGTTCGTTCCGTGTGATGAACATTGCACGATAGGAATGATATAAAAGTGGTCCGAGATAGTAGGGACGTTCGTGCATTCATCGTGTATCATTCAGACCGTGTATCGTGTAACTCATCGTTCGTTCCGTGTGATGAACGTTGCACAATAGGAATGATAAAACGCTCCAGAAAAGTCCCTACACTCTGTTTCCGGACATATTTGACATTGTATTGTTTTAATGTTGTAGAACTTCTGATTGAACAGTTGAAAATAAAAAGTTGTTGACCCAACAGTATCATTAAAATCTAAAACATACATTATTCTCACTGACACTGTCTCAGTTTGCATTGCAGCAAATGCAGCAGTAACTGTATGTGGTGATAAATAATGACATGTTTTCTGAAGGCAGTCACGTAAGTTGTCTTTCTTTTCTAAATAGAAGAAATTTTCGGAAATGTGAAACGTCAGTTTTAAATAAAATACTACTAACCCTGCATTAAAATAAAGTAAAGTCATTCTCTTAACAACCCAATACATTTTTTGTTTTGCTCGTGTATGAGTATAAATCAAGAACCGGCAACTGGGCGAAATGAATTGATTTCATCCTTTCATCGACCAAAATAAATTGTGTTACAACTGAGCTGTTTAGATTCAGCATGGAGCAGACATGACAGTTTTGCTGTAATTATTTGTAACGGACGTTTCAATTGACTCTTGCCATTTGGATTTCCAGGAAAAGATATTTTAGCATAAAATAAGACGCTTACCGTTGAAAGTTTGTACAACACTATTTAAGTCCAATACAAAGTATTATTCAATTTTCACACGCGTTAAGCAATTTTGTCATATAAAATGCGGACGATCTTTCTACGTCTTAGTATTTATGACCAAGTGCCGAAATGAGTTAATACGTTCTAAGGAGTATTTGGGTCACACAGGTGTTAAATTATGACACCTTCGATCCCAGTTTATTGCACTTTTTCATGACATCATTGAAATTTCCCGACAGTCTACGAATTAGCAGACGTTGTAGGTGTGGATATGTAACTAGAGTTTAAATAGTATGTGTGCCGCTTTTCAACTACTCGAAAGCTTAGGACTTTTAAGTGGGGTTGATTTAGCTCTTACATTGTAATTAGACATCTACTAATAATATTGTTGTTAAACAAACGAAAATGTCAAATCGTTTATCGTTTCGTTAATCGGGAATCGTGTATCGTGTATCGTTCTTATCGCTCATCGTTCATCATTCATTCATCAGTTATCGTGCGTGCATCGTGCATTCCGTTTGCGTGTATCGTGCGTGTATCGTTCATTCCGTGTGCAAAGTTACACGTGAGCACCACTGTAGCCTGTATGAGCGTGAACAATGTCCACGTGGTGATAAGCACCTTTCAAATCAAATGTTTATAAAAAGCTTGAACGATCAAATCATGCTACTGCTATCTTTATATCCTCAAATTTGACCTTGAATTTGTGTAGGCAAGGATTTATATACCTGCAGTAAGGTGCTAATCTTGGCGTTCCTGTTCTACTGTTTGAAAAAGTCAATGGATTAACCACACATGGTTTCTTTTTAACTTGTGTAACTACACCTTTCGTGATTAATGATTGAATTTCTGATTGAACGAATTTGCGAGTATTCCTAGTAGATTTGTTATTCTTTAAATGCTCAAACGGCGGGATTTGTCTAAATGATATTTCGTATCCGTTCTCTATCACAGGTGAGAATAGCGTACCTGGGACCCAAACAGTGCATTTTAGTTAAAAATACCCTAGTTACTATATATCAATAAGAAGGTAAACAACACCGTTTACACATCGACCCACTTTCAGCCTTAATTACTTCATCTAGAATAATGCATATTTATTAAAACCTATTGCATATATAGCATAAGTGTTTATCATTTCCGTTAAAGTTTACTTCAAGGCCCAAAAGAAAACCGTTTTGAAATAGCGACTGAAAATTTCCGATTTCTTTTACATTTTTCGTCAACCCGAATAAATCTCACATATTTCTAACACTGATTTTTTCCCTTTTAACAAGCTTTTAAACAATCTCGCCTTGTGTCATCCAAATATTAAACAACCGACGCTCGTAGAAATTGACTTGATAAATATTTCCACAGGCTTTCCAGTTTTAATACGATCCGTTAATACAGTATTCATTTTATCTCGTTGATATATTTTGTAAACATATTCATGTAGCCATACTGATAATGGGAAAAACTAGTTTCCATACCGCATCGATCGGCCAGGTCTTACCAAGTCTAGGTTACACATCACTAATACATGTCTTTGGAATACTGAGCTCAAGTAGCAGTGTTGTGCCGTTCTTGTGTATGTCCACAGTGACGGTCGCGCATTGGAAAATAGACGTAGCCGAAATGTGTGAGATTTATTCGAGTTGGCGAAAAAATGGTAAAATTTTCGGAAACTATCAGTCGCTGTTACAAAACGGTTTGCATTTGGACCTTGAAGTAAACGTTTACGGAAAATATAATTACGTAGGCTATATATGCAATAGGTTTTGATAAATATGCACTACTCTATATGAAGTAATTGAAGCTGAAACTGGGTCTATGTGCGAACTGTGTTGTTTACCTTCTTATTGATATATAGTCATCTAACATTCACTGTTTAGGTCCCTGCTACGCTACACTCACCTGTGTTCTCTATAGTATCTTAAATATACACATCGTCTGAAACTTCTCTTCACTTATTGATACAACTTCTCAACCTTCCCACCGGAGAAACAACTTTTTTAAACGAGCGTTGAAAAACTTTGTCTAATTTACAGTGTTCCATATGTATATTTTGACATCTTTTCTGATCTTCTATTTTACCTCCGACATTGCCTTGATTTACATTTTGACTTTCTTTAGATACACATGACGAAGTCACCTTCTGACTTGCTACATGACATGTCGACTATATGTCGTGTATATTTTCGAATAACAACCATATCCTAATAAAAAATATGTTGTCTGTATTCTAATTATAACCTAGAATGATATTTTCTCTAGCTTTTTCGTATATTTAAGCCTTTAGAAAATTACCTGCATGTTCCAGGCTTTCAAGCATCTTGCCATTCTGCTTTAACTGTTCTTTATTACTTTTCCGTTTGAAAACAGGAAACTCAGAACAAGAAGAAGAAGCACTTATCTGGCTAAAATTGTTGAACATCCCGCTTATGTTCTGCAGAAGTTCATCGTTGTCATTCTTGATCACCTCCTTCACTTTCGTATCAACCAATTCTGCTGAACCCTGCCTGTTCTCTCCTGGATCGACAATCATCTTTACGCGGTAAATACCTAAATGTGACAAGCGAAGATTTGACTTGTTCGAAGACTAGCGCATAACTGATTTCTTAACACAATACCCCGGGTATCTATCGCCCAGCGAAATTATCGCTCCGATATTCCTCGTGCACAAAACGCATGAGCTATTGTGTGATACAGTGTCAACACAATAGCTCTCCGCTATACTACGTACCACGGAGAATTTAGAATATGTCATAGGGTAACAAACTCCTTATGTAATAAATATATAAAGTTATCATGAATTAATACTGGTTGTTGTTTTGTTTCACTCCTCAACACATTAATAGAATCAAGTGACAGCTTTAAGTCTAAATATCCGTTCCTATGTGTTACTCAGTTTAATTCAAAGTCCTATACATTTTTATAAATAGTCCCGTTATTCTATTGTTACTCCCATTTACTAACCTGTGTTAACAACTCACCCATGTCGTGTTGTATCGATGACCAGGGTAAGAGCAATGCATCGTTGCACTTGCCGTTTGACCATGATACAACATGAGTTGATAATAAAATATATCTTAGATATTTTATATTGTTTTCAGGTTAGTATAATTATGTCATTTCATAAACAGTTATATAAGTAAATAAAACAATAAGTGTCTTTATTTACATAAGCATATGTAAGATGCTGTATTTTGTAAAATAGTGAAATAGATTGTGTAATTTACACTGATTATAATCTTACATACATGCATTGTGTACATATTAATATTATTAGTCATTTAGAATGGCACTTGCCGTTTGACCATGATACAACATGAGTTAATAATAAAATATATCTTAGATATTTTATATTGTTTTCAGTTGTCACTGTCTTACGTCTTGACACCCAACTAGAATCCACAAGTTATAAATATTTGTCGTCGGGCTGGGAAAAGCTCTATAGCCGGGATAAGCCGGTCCGGTGTCAAATACAATTAAGTAACACAATACGCTGAGCATGTACGTTCGCCTCTGTGACCGATCGGTTAGAGTCGCTGACTTGAAATCGCTATGATTTTTCAGATTAAAGATAATGGGTTCGAGACCTGCTACCCACCATGCCGTTTTATGTGAAAAGTTGGCAGTTTCTTCCCAGAGATGGAAAACTGGTTCTTCCCCGTGGGGATAGTTAGGTTAACTGCACGGCTGTTAAAATTACATATATTGGTTGTAACGGGCGTTAAACCCCTACAACAACATAACAATAACAAAGGCTCTACAAGTTCACATTTTGAACAAAGTATAGGATACTTCCCAGTTGCGGAAATATATTTCTTATCGTGACCGTCTCTGACTGTCCTATAATGTGTCAAGTCATTGTAATGCTTTACGAACTATATATTTTACAAATGTATTATTGAGCAGTAAAATCATACGGATTTGAACAAGACATATATTCAAAACGGATTGTCAACATAAATATTTCCGTCAATGCAATGAACATAATTAGTTGTATGTTACCATATGTTCGAATAATAAACCCCCGATATTATGTAGGCTAGATTATTTCTTGGTGACTGACACATTTCGTAACATAATTAAAAGTAGTAAGATTCAACAAGGATATAAAAGCGATCATTCCTTAATTTCTTTGAGTATCGATTTTTCAGTTCAAAAAAGAGGTCCAGGATATTTAAAAATAAATAATAGCTTAATTTTGGAAGAAACGTATTGTAAAAATGTAATAAATTGTATAAATAATATACATGTAGTACATTTTAATATTGACGCAAAACCAGAAGTGTTATTGGGCTCTTATTAAAAGCAGTGTTAGAAACGTTACTTCAAATTTGCACCAAAAAAGACAAAAAAGGAAAATGAAGAAGAAGAAAAGCTACAAAATGAAATCCATATTTTAGAAAATTATTCATAGCATCAAATTCAACCCAACATACGCAGAAACTAAGTGAAAAGAAAAGCGAATTGCAGACATACTATGATAAAAGAATAAATGGCATTATGATAAGATCAAAAGCAATACAAATTGAAATGAATGAAAAAAATACAAAATACTTTCTGAACCTAGAAAAAAGACACGCAGAAGGAAAAAATATTCAAAAGCTTGAGGTAAATAACAAAATAATCACAGAAGTAAAAGAAATATTAAAAGAATCAACTGCTTATTACAAGAAATTATATGATATAAAGACTTCTGAAAATACAAAAATAAATTGTTTCGAATCCGCCATCAATAAATTAAGTAAAGAAGACTCAGAACAATGTGAAGGACTATTAAATGAATATGAATGTAAAATTGCGCTGTCAGAAATGAAAAATGAAAAAAGCCCTGGATCAGATGGTTTAGCAGCTGAATTTTATAAACTTTTCTGGGAGCATTTAAAGGTGTACTATATTAATGCAAATAATGCTTGTTATAATAAAGTAGATATTTCTGACCTCCAAAAGCAAAGTATCATATCTCTATTACCAAAACCAGTAAAAAGATCTACAAAATTGTCAAATTGGAGACCCATACGTCTATTAAATATAGACTACAAAATTGCAAATAAGGCTATATCAAATAGGTTAAAGAAAATACTTACAAAATTAATAAACCCAAATCAAACTGGTTTTATGAAAGGACGATACATAGGAGAAAATGTCAGACTGATCTTTGAGAAAATTGATGACATTGAAACTAACAATTTGAAGGGGTTACTGCTATTTTCTGATTATGAAAAATAATTCGATACACTAAAGGCTATGCCTTTACGTCATACTGGCTAGTTAACCAATCAGATTATAAGAGTGTGTTCATTTCTTCATTTTGGTAAAAGATAAAAACTCAGTCTATTCTGTAGACTTATATATCATAATATGCAAGTTTTTAATTTAAAGGAATCAAAAGCTTTTGACAACATAGAGGTATTATAAATGTCATTCGCAGATAATATAAAGGATAATTGCTGGTTTTGGTGTAAGATCAGGTTATAATTTCACCGAGTGGGCACCAAAAGTGAGTTTATTTCAATAAAATGTCAAAGATCGCGGAAAACGTCACCAGAAAGCATTTCATACATGACGTCATTTTAAAGACGTCATTGTCACATGGTTTCAGGCATTTATAATGCTTGGTAGGGCTGAAACGATCATACATTTGAATATTAAATTTAGTCGAATAAATTTTTGTCCGAATTTTATTTGTCATTCGCCATGTTTTTTATCATATGTTTATAAAGCACCCCGACCGACAATCAAGTATATATAATACAAGGTATTATATATTTGATAGTCTGTCAGGGGTGTTTTATAAAAATGACTCTTCGCCACACAATCAAATTTACCCCGGACCGACTATCAAGTATAAGTATTATAATAATATGCTTGATAGTTGATCAGTATTATAATTGATTGTCGGTCCGAGGTGTTTTATAAAAATCCGAAAAAAAAAACCCAGGTCAAAAGGATGAGCCAAATGAATTAGTTGGTCAAGACAAAAGTTGTAGGACCTACAGAGGTTATGTTGATTCACAAATACAAATTTTATTTTATGTCGGTACAGCCTACTACAGTAGTCGAAACGTAACAGTTGTCACACGGAGTGCACGATACACGCACGATGTACGCACGATACACGCACGTTAGACGCACGTTGCACGTTCGGTAAATACACGATGAGCGATTCAGAACGATACACGATATACACGATGTCCGAAGCGCACGCTACACGCTACACGGTAAACGGATTACACGTTATACGATCACTTTGGGATTTAACATTTTATCTAAATTTAGACCTTTTAATCAGACCGAAAGAATCAGATCAATTATAGAAGCTTCGTACCTTAACAATAAAAAATGACATCGATAAGTGTCAAAGATCTACAGTTTTCATATCACAGTATGTGTCAAATTTCAACACCTGTCGGAGTGAGTTTGGCAGGAAATTGATCCCAATGTGCGAGGAAATGGGCGTAATTAAAGTTTATTGCCATCAACACTTTTCGTTATATAAATTCTACATTAAAGACACTTTTTAGGACCGTGGCATATAAATGTTTAAATATAATAATCTTATACTGGAACCTTGAATGGATATGTTGATGGATGTCAAGTGGGTGGGGTAAATTGACATTGAAGAAACTGAAGGCTTGAAATGGCGTTTTCGAATAAATCAAGCATTTGGAACGGGGTTTTTAATGTTATTTTGTAGTATTTATAGTTGTGATGATTATACGGCCCCTAATTTTGACCAATGTTTTAACAGAAAAAAGTTTTGAACAATATTAAGGTTTTTTCTGGTAGCCCGAAAGTGAAAATTGTCCCTCTAGAAATCTAGGATTATTCTAAGAGAAGGGAAGATAATTAAAGCGAAATGCGGTATTTATGTACTGTGGACTATGGTGATTAATTCTATATAAAGTTTTATATCATGTTACTTTATATTTTGTTTTAGTTGGCCTATTCCATAGCTGGGGTATATAAAAACAAAAATAATATCAAACAGGGAATGCCACATACCAAAAACGTATGAAAAATGAACCTCTAGGAAACAGTGATATTTTCAAGAGTGAAGAAGGTTATTAAAGTTCATTTTTATTTCAATGTAGTTTAACTCTTGGCACGCAGTTCCATATACTTTATGTCACTGCTACCATTCTTTTTGATTCAGAACCCCTGTCGAGGTGGTTGGGGTAATACTTTATGGGGGTAGTAATAAATTTAAAGTAAAATTAAACAGACTGTTATGTATTATAACTTTTCTCACCCATTTTGGGATAAAATATGTAAAACTTTCTAGGATATGAACCAAAAAAAGGTTAAAAATCCTCTGTAGAATAATGGAATGGTCCAATTGCATGACACAACTCTACATCCAGTGAAGAAGACACATCTCACAGCCTAGATTATACAGTCTCAAGATGCCATATATGGTGTTAACACATACATGTATGTACATGTAACATATAATCTTATATGGAATTATATGTTTATTTGACATACTGATCATGAAGAAGATACAATGAACATCAATGGATGGTTAATTACTGGGCAGAAAAATGATGTACATTCCATATTTAATTTATCTGATGGCATTTTTTACATAAGTAGTTTCATCAGTATATAATTTTTTCACCCAAATATGTCGTCAATGTAGCCTCTGGATAGTCACGAAATGCCAGGAAATCGCTTCCTTCTCAAAAAATGTTTTCGGGGGGGGGGGGGGTGGGGGGTGGGGGGTATGCCCCTAAACCCCCCTGGAAAGTGAGTACATCCCAATTTGACTCAGTTACGCCCTTTAAAAGGCTATGAAACTATAGCATTTAGATACACATATTTCCAAGATTTATTTTGTTTGCATGTACAAAACTCTGCTGATATGAGGTGGTAATACATGTACATATACCGTCTTCCTTGGTCTAGTGGTTTAGGCATCCGCCTTTGGAGTGGGAGGTCGAAGGTTTGAATCCCACCAGGGGTCCGTTCTGATATGGCCGGTTGTTGAGCCGCCAGCTAGTTAAATAATGGTTACCGTATGCCTACCTGCCTGGTACCTGGCAATAAAAGGATAGGATTTGGGAGGCACATGTGCTCAAAAAGAAGGTGTCTCATAAGTCAGAAATGGCTGGCCCTTTAAATAGGGGTGACACTATAATAAACAAACACTTTACCTTTTACTTTTATACTATACATGTAGTAGATCATTTGGAAAAATTGTTCCTGGAATACACATGTAGCATTAGCATTAGCAAATGAATTGATGGAAGACTGACAACAATATGAAAGAGCTAAGCAACACTATGTATTTATAAAGGGGGTGTAACCTCACATGTTTCAAAAACCTCAATAACTATGAGACTGCAGAATAGAGCTCAGCAATGATGGTACTCATGTTTATTTTATTTTGGAATTTAGATATGTAGAAAGATCTAAAAAGATCTGTATTTGTTCAAATTAATGTAAGCTAGGCATTTAAGGAAACTATCAGAGATGAGGAACAAATTTAATAAACCGGACATAGTTCAAGCACTGCCTCTGCCATACTTACAGGTAAAAAGGCCCTTTGTAGGATTTCTAAAATGGATTCAATTTATGAAACTAACCAGAGGAGATCTTTCAGAAGTACTATATGACTACATAACTATACAACCGGTCTACTGAGACCAGAGTAAATTGTGACTTAGTAATAGATCTGATGTTCATATTATTTTCTTTATTAAGCTATTAAGATTACAAACTACACACAATATGGAGGTGTTCAAAGTAAAACTACTGAAAAATAGGTGTTAGCCGGTATTACTTGCTTTACGGGAAGTCTACACAAGCACAATTTTGCCATCTTAGCCTTTGAAATCTTATTTTTAATTTTTTTTATTCATTTTATACAAAATGATTATGGTACTTTTCTAGTGATATTATACTAGTGTATACTTAAATATCTAAGCTCTTTGCAGAACTTACTATTCAAATGTTATTTATGAAAGTTAAACATTTTACTTAAACATGGGGTTTCAGGTAGGATCTTCAGTAAAAGAGCTACTTGTAATACTAAAATACAATTATTAATCAAGTGTGAGTGTTCTCACAAGATAGATATATATTACAAATCTAATAAAACCTATTTCAAGGTATACAACTTGAATAATTTTTTTTTCTATGTGCCCCCTTCTGAAGTAAGAGTTTGTTATAGTTAAACTGGTATACGAAAGATGCAGGTGATCAGATTTAGCATCTGTATGGCCAGTGGCCAGTCCAAACCGGCAAGGATATACTTAATGATCATGACATGTGTCATTCAACTGGAGGTAGTAGGAGTAGGTTTGTAAGGGGAAACCGGCTTACATTTATCCTGAACCCGCCCCCTACCCCCCACAGATTACAGATACTAGCCAGTGATATTGTTTAATTATAATTATAATATGGTGCCATATAGACAGTGCAAACTACCATACAGTATTAAATTATATATAAGATATAAATTACAGTTACAGTATTTTATAACTGAAACAGGCATGTAACAGGTACAGTGATTGAGCAACCCCTACTGACATGTCACCTGTCACGCCCTGCTAATTTCTGCTATGTGCAGACTATGATTTGCTTAATAATAACAAATTTGAATTTTATGTTTTTGGGTTGCCAATATAAATCAACACCCACTAACTAGTGAAAAAGCTTATTTACTACTACAATTAAAATACTAAGTACTTGTTAAATATAGAAAATTGCATTTATGCAAGAATTGTTTAGGATTTTGACTAGTGACCTACAGAAAGGGGTTTGATAGCAACTGGAGTAAATTAGGTTACTGAATATTATCAGTCATTTCACAGTCTACTATGTTATTTTCCAACCTCTATACACATTTACTTAGGGCTTTTCTTGGACTGAGAATAATCATTGATAGTGAAACCATGCAAGTCCAAGCTTATCCATTTCTGGCTTAAATTTTAGTCTCTGTGTGGTGAAAGCTATGCAGTGAAATAGCCAGTGATGGGTGTTACATTCTACAATGCACTGGATGCAAACCTGGTCAACCCAAAGTATGGACCAACCCGAGCTAGTCGGTAGTAAGTTTGCGCCCAGCCTAAGACGTGTGATTGATTTGTCCATTTTGTAATTTGTCGAGTATCCCATAGGACGGCCAGGTCGCACTGTTTTGCGGCAAAATGTGTTTTTTTAAAGTTTCAATTCTCTACACCATCCATCCAGGATAGTGGTTTGAATCCTGGCATATATTTCTGTGGGTGAGTATGGAATGTCCTGAATGATGGCCCCTAAACCAGGCCCCTTTTGTCTACATCATCTGCTCTCATTACCAGATATATAAACCTACATGTGCTGGGCACTATGACACGGTAAGGCATTGATAAAATTTATGAATAATAATAATGTTTTCAATAACTCTGGTCTAGAATGACTGTTGTTTTTATTTCATTGAGACCAGAGATAATAGTGAATCTGAAAATATATACAATATAACAAGTTTTTAGGTTGATGATGTAAAACCCAGCTCAATGCAGTGTCTATTGTTATCATTTTTGTTGTATTTCTGCTACTATACCAGAGCCTGGATTTTTAGACCCAACTGTGTATATATGTAGATGTCCAGAGTAAAAAATATCTGATATTCATTTGAGTTTCCAACTTTGCGAGATGCTGTATGTCAGATTTGTTCATTTTGTTTTCATAGGGCACTTGTAGGAGGATCTTACAAAATAGCCGTGCGTTATGATCCCACTTACCAAAACATTGACTTTGCTCAGTATTTGAGAATCTTTTTATGGCGCCTCAGTCTAAGGGGCAGAGCCCCAGCCTCAAGTTCAAACAGGTAGGCAGGAGTAGAGGACAATGCACTTAGGTCCAGCCGGAGGCCTTTATTTTGGACAATATGGACCCTGTTTTGAATGACATCAAGGCTTTTGATGAGACTCAAACCAAGGTCTTTCAAATAGTAATTTGAAAGACCTTGCTCAAACTAATTAATCAGTCAAAGACACTACCTAATTGCTTTTCTCTTTACGTCAGCTAACGGATATATTATTCCAACAAGGCAGTATAATTCATAGTTTTAATTCAATATCGGGAATTTAAAAAGGATTACCAGGATTACCCGAAACAACTTTTTATTGGACTTTAAATAATTTCGTAAAAGGTTAGTTGATTCGGCGTGTTATTTGCATGTATAGCCAATAACTTGTTAACATCATCCCCACGATATGTTACTTCGGTGCAGGCATACCTTGTCTGCTGCACTTTAAGGAATGCATTGACAGCAGTTTAGATAAAAAAGATGTCCTTTCCGTTGCAAAATCACCTAAATTTCGGATATGAGGTGAAAATATCTTTGACCTGTCCCGGAAGTCTTTCTTGCCCGCAACTACACTAAATAATATAAACTGAAATCAGCACTTTTTGGGGGAGATGTACACGCTAAATATAACGATTAGTTACGGAATACACTATCGAATCTTACGTATACCGTATGGATTATCGGGAATCGTATATCGTGTATCGTGTAAAGTATATGGTGCACGTTGCACGATGATTGATACGATATGATACACGATATACGATTGACAAAATACACGATGAGTGCACGCACGTTATACGCACGTTACACGCACGTTTTACGCACGATATACGCAAATTTTGACAACTGTTGCGTTCCGACTACTGTAACGCCTGTATGACTGTCATTCTCGTCTTCGCACATCCGCATACTGAAAAATTATTTACAATCGGGAAAGGTGACTCCTCGGCTGTCTCCTTTCATTCTTGGCTTTTAAAGTTAAAGATAGTTAGACACCAGTGATTAAAGCCGAGGAATCACCTTTCCCGAATGTAAATAAATTATCAGTACCCGGATGTGCGAAGCCGAGAATTCTTTTATGAAAGATACGGGAAATCGCACGACTTTAGGACTACGCACGACGTTAAAACAACAAACCACAGTACCAGTACTGTACAAGGATTCAATTGTTTATGATCTGTTAACTAAAAGTCTAAAACCTGACATTTTACCATACATCTGATGGTCTGATAATAAGATATGGATATGTAGGTGATATCCCTTACCTGAAAAGACCGTAGACCCCATGTTAAGGAGCTGTAAACTTGCAAAGTTATTTTTAAACCATTTTATTTAGATTTCGTGTTGTTCAACAACTTGTTGTTGTTGTTTGTGTCGAGGCCAGGTACAGTAAAGTGCCGCTCCGAATTAATGACTCTGTTATGTTGTAATCATCTACGCTTCTTCACTCTGGAGATTTTTGTAGCCTAAAAGAAAAACTACTCAATAGCAGAGATCGACATAGTATCTGACTATTAGTAAACGAAACCTTGAACGGGACAAATATCAAAATTAAAATATCCAGGGCCGGGATAGATCTACAGTAAAATCTAGAGAAATATTAATGTACAGTATGTCTATTATATCAATTTCCGTTTCAACTTTGATTAAACTGTATATTTTATATTGATAAAACAGATCAGCAATAACATCGACGATTACATTTCAATGTAAACAAAATCAAAGTATTCAGACAAAGACACGCTTCATTAGTGAAACGGCAACAGCCGTGAAAAAAAAACGCGCTGGGAATCTTCTGATTGGCTCCTTGTTTGGACACGCCTCTTTACCGGGGTACTGCTTCCATATTTGGAGTGACCCGTTTTCCTTACCGGCTATTAATTCCATATTTGGAAGTGAGCCGTTTTTTCGCGGTAAAACGTGGTAAATGCGTGAAATTGACCGCGTTTACCCGGCGTTTTCCATGCGGTAACAACCATGAGCCAAACGGAAAATGTTTCGACAAAAACTGCCTTGTCAAGTTTCAAAATTTCTCCGTTAGTACCGAATACCTCTCTGCTTACTTGTGTAACGACTCTCTTTTCTGTTTTGTATTTATCCAAACAGTCGATTATTCTTTTAACTGTACAACGCGAGCTACTATATACTTATAAATATATATAAATTACACTGTCCTAAGCTCCTATGATATAAAACTTCGCTTCCCCATGAGCCGAAGTACCCGCAGGAATAAAAGTTATATATCAACCTATTAAAACTTCAAATATACGAACCTATTTCAATCGTAACCCTTATAATAGTGTATGTTTCTCCGGACGCAGAAGTACCCGCGAGAAAACCTTTCGAACACTTCACAATAATATTCCTCTAGTACCAAGGCTGCTAGCTAATATACCTACATCCACCTCCAGACGCCGAAGTACCCGCGATATGTATGGTACCAGTTATATTATTGTCCTAAAGTCCTAGCAATCTAAATGTCTGTCCGGACACACACGCATTTGCGAGAAAATCTCTCCAACACATTAAGTCCTGTCTCACAAACGCTACACTGCACTATACCTCTACGACCCAGGCTGCTAGCTAATATACCTACATCCATCTCCGGATGCTGAAGTACCCGCGAGATATATGGTTTCAGTTATATTATAGTCCTAAAGTCCTAGCACTCTGTGGCAATTTCTCGAGAGACTCATCTCATAGACCCAATCTTCTGTTTTATACCACTTTCACTTTCATGCAGGAATATAGTTTCCATGGTAATGGCAAGCTGACAAGTTACATAAAGGTCCAATACTAAGGAAAGTGAAAATTTGAATATCTTTTAAAAAACACAGAAACTATTTCATTTTATTGGAAAAAGAAAGTTGGTATGTAGAAATTCGAAATAAATCACAGTAAATGTACAATGATTTTTCTATGAATTATGAAGAAAGTTAAAAAGACCTGGATAGTCATTCTGTCGATTCACTGAAATTTCAACATAATACACATACAAATGTACATTTCTTTGAGTTCCAAAGACCTTCTGTAAACTTTGACCTGCCAATCTTCATTATTTAGTGTCTTGCCTAAGTCTATGTACTGGCTATGAAAGAAAATGCCACCTCACTTTCCCTTAGTAATGGACCTTTAACAGTCTTTCCTGGGAAGTACCAGTACTCTCCTTGATTTGACCCAAAAACAAGTGACCATTTTTACCAATGTGCCTTATTGTTTATAAATGAAAGAAATAAGGGTAATATGGAACATCTCATTCATTAGATTAACCCATTTTACCAAATTGCATATATGAATGGGGGTGTCAAGTAAAAACTCTTACTACATTATTATCAGCGCTATACATGTAATTTACAAGTTAAATACGATTTACCCCTGTAAGTTAATCTAGATACTAGATACTCTGAATGAATGATGACTTTAAACTAAAACCTACTTTTAAATGATATTTGGCTTGATTATTAATTTCTACTTTCTCTTTAAAATGCAAATGGTGGATTGGAAATAAGGGGAAGTAACTCGGGCCAAATTCTACTATATTGTTACACTTGTGACAAAGTCTGCAAGAAGGAACGCTGCTAAACGGTAATTTTAAGGCCATAAACTGGCGTGTAGTAGCTAAGTAATAGCCATTTATTAAGTGAACAATTTGTGAAATTGCACCGTAGAGTACCATGGGAAAAATCTATCCAATTACAATAAGCGCTCAAAGGGAAAAAAGAGAAAGTGATAAATACAGATGAAAAGCAGGTGCAAATTACAATCACAGTAGAAAAAAAAAACATCAATGTTCGGTGAAGAATACGCACAAATGGATTGCCGATGACTAGGGCGGCCGGGGGTGGCAGAGAGGCGAAGGGAAAGTAAGAGGACGGAGAAAGGAGATAAGGTAGACCCCCAAAAAATAGAGAATGAGTTCACAATGACCTTGACTTTTAACCCAATGACCTCAAAATGTATACGGTTCATTATTTCAAATGTTTCTACCTATTTAATACTCCTTCTGAAATTATTGGAAACAATTTCTAAATGTTAGATCACTGTGACCACTACCCAATTACCTCAAAATGCATATGTTGTATTGAATGTCCATGAACAATGACTATACCACGTTTGAGATATTTAAGTCAAAGCCTTAAAAACTACCGACCGAACTACAAATCAACCGACCGATATCTGCAAAGCAATGTGCCCCAGCTTCTTCGAATTTTAGATATAAAATCTAATTACTTTATTTATATGTTGACACAATTGTTTCTTCATCTATCATTGAATTATTGGTACAAAATATATTGTTAACAGAACAGAACAAATAAGATATTTGAGTAAACATTAGGTAAACATAATTGCCAAGGAACAAACAAGACATCTACAAATTATAACGAATTTCACATGCGACAACATCAATAGAACAGACCGGGTAAATAACAAAAAGTTAGAGATAAGCTTTGAATGGTGTGTGTTTTACTGAACTATATACACACATTACATGTTAATGACTTAACAGCGTTGATAAGAAGCTTAAATAACGAAAGAAAATGTAAGTGGGACTAGCAGGTTGATAAACTCATATATTGTTTTGCCATATATTTCTAGCAAAGCATTTCACACCATCTGCAGCTGTGTGAATCACATCACCGAATATAATACTCGCATCACAATTATGTATACTAAATCGAACATTTCACATACCCTGCAATCACTTAACATTTCAAATTTAATTAGATAAATTTGAAGATTTGTTGTATTTGTTTTAAGTTTGATTTTCGAACGTCATTCGTTTTAATGTGATATAGATATAAATTGTCAGATGAACCTCTTATATATGCAGCCATACCCCCAAAGCCGCTACGTGTTAAAACAAGTGTATCGCATTGAGAGAGAATATGATTTTGAAACAAAACTGTATAAAACCCTTCACATGCTTCTGTCTTAGAATGGCTGTATTTCCCTAGTCTATCAATGTGTACAATAGTTCGATTTGTACTGATGTTGGCATGAAACTTTCCTGCAGCTTGTTTCCTTACATAATCCGAATCAGTGGCAATGTAGATGACATATTTGTCGTCAGTATCATATCGTTTTAGAAAATTAAAAATCACAGCTTCATTTGGTATTCCATGTGGAGGAAAACTATCAAAAGGAATGCTTGGATTTTTACCTTTTCGGACATGAGCACATACTAAATGTTTTCCACGTATATGGTTCATATGAAGTTTCATAGCATCTTTCACAATTCTCTGCCTTGGTTTAAATAAAGTGTTTAATATTAAATGAATTGTTTCTTCGTTCGAAGTCCTCAGTAGCCATCGCACCCGATCGAAAGCTCGTTTATTCCTCCTAATTTCATTAATCATGAAAAGGTTGAAACGAACAATTATTACTTGTTTTGTCCAGTAAAGGTCTAAATCAAATTCCTGAAATATTCGTAGATATTTCGAACTGCAATCGATATAGTTGAATTCAGAAATATTTTCCTCAGGAACTTCACTGAGAAAAGTATTACATCTATTCCAGTCATACACATTAGGCTGCAAATATAGTTGTAATTTACATGGTTTGGTCAAACGAATGATAAATGTTCTGTTAGTTAGTAATGCCAATAAAAATAAAGACACAACGCCTTTTTCCATGTCACCCCACCCACCGCATAGGCGTGAAGCATCACATTTATAAACAAGAAATATGTGACGGGAACAGTAGAGCTCATCATCTATATAGATATTTGTTAGGAGTTGTGTTGTCAGTAAACGACCGCCTCCAAGCCCAAATCGTTTCGTCTCCTTATGTTGGTCGTTGTAGACATTCAGATTGAAATAATTATGTTCAGGAAATGTTTCCCATTACTTCCTTTCATTTGTTTTTTTAAAATCATTATTTTCTCTAAATAGCAAGACTAGCGAAAACGTGAGTATTGATGTCACAACCTGAAGAAAGGAAATATTTGTTAACGTATTTTTTCTCTTCTTATTAAATAAGGTCATGACTCAAAAAAAAATAATTCGATAAACATCTTGTACTGTTTTTTTAGTTCCCTACTCTGATATAAACTGAGAGATATGAAACTTTTTTTACGGATTATATACATTACTAGAGATCAAAATTAGAATCACTGTGGGGAATCACGTTCCTTTGTTTTGCTATACTTCGCATAAAATGGCAGATGATAGTGACTGTTAAGTGGCCAATTTTCGAACCTTTAAACACAACATTAATATTCGAGACATACCCTGGCCATTAAAACTCCGCGTACTTTTGTTCTTTTCAGTCCGCTGAAGTACACTTAACCGATTCAGAAACGCAAAGATTTTCCCTGTTGAAATTTTTTATTTGAATGATGCTATTGTCTTTATTTCTATTTAAGTCATTTTTTGCGATGAAATATTGAATTTTTTACAATAATTCAATTTTATATATTTTTTGTCGTGTATGAAATTTGAATAAAACACGATAACACTGTTAAAATAATTATTTTACCACTTTTTCGTTTCTAAGCCGGTTGAGTGTTTGCAAATATTGATGGGAATGCATTCAAATGTACTTTATGTATTTTATGTATCTTTTTGATTGACATTTAATAGTTTGTATATCATTCGTATTTGTTTAGGCAGTTCAACTTCCAGGCAATCATAAAGTTTACTGAAATTAAACATTTCATTTATTGGTTGATGGATAACATCCTTATCATTATTGAACAATTTTTGACTCTTTATGTTTAGGAGTTTATCGATAGGGACCTTTGCAATCACATATCAAATCAACGCATACACACAAAATGATTTCAGATCAGTTTTTCAGGCGAACCGTATTAAGTTCAATTCTAACCGGAAGTTGGTATATTTTAATCGCAAATGAAATAACAAGTAAAATGTATAGCATTGTTTAAATTGACAAATGTAATTTGTAAGGCACATTTCAACTGGATAATACCGAATAAAAAACGTTAATAAAATACTCTTGCGTTTACAGTCTTTCTTGAATGGTTTTATAAATTTAGTACCCAAATAGCTTATATTTATCAATGTAAAATGATTTTATCGCTAAACTGATTTTAATGTTAATTATATAGTAATCATATTTTCTCAACCGGTAAAAAACGATCAATATTGTGAGTAACATGTTTCAAAAGACAAAACAACAGTATTGCGTCCTAATGGCATAGTCTGATAAATTGCACTGACCGTCTTTTTAAAGGACAGTTCTCGTTTATATTTGTGTACATTTTATACATATTTTTGCTGAATGTCTTTATATGTTCATTGTTTTGCAATTTTGATTTTAATTTTGCGACTATATATACGGGTTTTAACATATGCTATTAATAACCGTATATATCATCAATGATCGCAAATAATATCAAACGGTAGACCGTATTTGAAGGCAAAATGGTATAGGATGTTATACGTTATTTGACTGATTCAAATTTGAACGGCATAAGCAATCAGAAACGTCGTTACATCGGTACTCTTCAGAATTGTCTTTATTCATTAGTATTCACTTCTCTTACATTTATTTGACAGTGTTTTAGGCAAAACGGTAGCTTCAATTTTATGTTTGGCCTTAAATCACACTATCCACATCAATTTTATTTATTGAAGTCGCATATCATAGAAAGACAAAACTGTTAACACGGTTGAAACAAAGGTAATGATATTAAGAACAGAAGGTAGACTTTCACAGAATATTCAATTTCATTATTATGGACACAAATTAGAAATTGTTAACAAGTTCAAATATTTAGGTGTTGTTTTAGCAAGTGAAGTTTTATATAATAAAATGGTCAAAATGTTGTCCGGGCAAGCATTAAAAGGAATTTTCCAGCTCAAAAATACTTATATAAATTCACACCATTATCCACAAAGAATACTATAGAATTGTTTGATAAACGTATTAGCCCAATCCTGAATTACGCTTCTGAAGTTTGTGGCTTAAACGAAGGCAGAAACATAGAGAGAAAAACGAAGGCAGAAACATAGAGAGAATACATTTACAATTGATTATTAAGTATTAAGGTATGTACTCAGAACAATTTTGTATATTGTGAAACAGGTAGTCTTTCATATTTATCTATACACTATTAAAACATTACAAAGTATTGCCTAAAAAATTGTACAAATAAGGATACCAAGTACATAAAAGTTTCTTATAGTATGTTAAGCGTGATATTGATTTACATTCGGAATATGTAAATTGGGTTTCGAAATTAAAATCATTACTTTCACGTCTAGGTTTCTGCGAGGTATGGAATAATCAAGGTGTAGAAAATAGGAATGTATTTTTAAGCATTTAAACTTCGGTTACGGATGTCAAGTCATAGACTTGAAATAGAAGCGGGAAGACGGAAAAAGCCACAAAGTGTACCATTTAATGATAGAAAATGTGAAATCTGTAAGAAACTAGAAGACGAATATCACTTCATAATTGACTGTCCATTGTATACAGGTATTAGAAAGATTTATATAAAACAATATTTTTGAACCGTCCATTTGAAGTTTAGTGACTTAATGTCATCATCTAATAAAAATGAACTAAGTACCTTAGCCGTATTTGCATATAAAGCCTTTGAACGTCGTAGGATTTTCATGAATATATACATTTTTGTGATTTTGTTGTTGTTGTTTGTTTTTGTTGTTGTTTTTTTCTACTAGTCTCTCCCACACCAAATATTTTCATCCCATAAAACATACTATACGGCATAATACTACAACTTCATACTATAGTTTCAGTAATGATGTTACAGCCATTTGATTTTACAATGGCATATATTATGTATTTGCAAGAAGTGTATTTGTATGTTTTATTGGCAAAAGGTAGTGCCATACATGTAATTATGGTGCGTTCGCAAAATATTGCAATGAGTAATTGTGTACCAACTCTACGTTATTTTTTCAGTAAATGTGTCGTGCCATATTGCAACATATTGTCATTATTGTGAAAACTATGTATTGACGCTATGATTTTAACATGAAATATATCGTGAATATTGTGACGTTGTGGAATCACTTTTGATTGAGAACGGTACTTGTAATTGAATGCATTTCGTATTTTATCTGATTGGATATTACTTTTATTAATCTTTATTCTATGAAAGTTTGCACGGCTATGTTATAAGTATGTTGGACATTATAACAATGGACGCCAAATGTAACAATACATCTGTCAAATTTACAAACATATTTTTCACTTTGGTCAAGTTCATTACCTCCCAAGAGCAAATGAATTTGTGTACATATTTTTCTATATTAGGCAAATAACATAAAACAAAGGTATACAAACTATTCTTACCATTTTCCTCTTGCCGATTAAGTGCTTTCTGCAATATTCTATTAATGTGAAGGTGTTTGTTCCTAAACATCCCATACTTACACTCAAATTTTACAAGATTCAATTATGATATTTAATCCATTTTATCGCAAGATAAGCCATCAATTGTTTGCTGTCTTTTGTCTTTATCGATTCTTTGAATTTTTTATTTGGTCAAATCGCAGCGCAGTATTTGCTGCACTTTGCATTCGCAGCGCTTTTCCAATTTATTTTCGTAAATTCATAAAAAAGAACATTAACCTATACTTAATCAGTTATTTAGATTAGATATTTGCGCAGATCGTTCTCTAACTAGGCCAAATATATGCATATGTTTTGTTTAAACCCTTTAAAGATACACATTCATGTGTTTCCCGTTGATTCCCATTCAATCATATTGATTTGTTGTGTATAAGGAAGACATGTTTCGTTGTTAATAGATTGGGACTTATGAAATAATAAAGTTTATAGAAATATCTTGAATATTTACGTCAATATAATTAGTTAACGTATAAGGAAATATGGAACATTTGTTTTCAAATTTGCTAAGCTATGATATAAGTTACACAAGTAAGAAAATAACTTGTATCAAAAATCATATAATCATACAACAAAGATCTGGGACAAATATATACTATCAATATTTGTTTATTTATGCTCCAGCATAGAGCTATATTATCTAACTAAATAAATGTATAAGATTTTAAAAATGTATCAAATATGTTTCGAGTAGTAGTAGATTTAATATTAGACTAGCTTAAGATATATAACTGACAATATGTTTTTTGCGGATGGATTTCGTTGAAATGTCAGAGAATAATAATTAAAGGCATCATACTCACTTCATTCAAATTTAATTACATTTACTTCATGATAACGTATACAATATGAACAAAATAAAACATCACTGTAGAAATAAAAGTCATAAAATATAATTGCAGTTAAATGTTCGAAATATTTGTATTTAAATGAACCATTTGTATTTCTGTATGTAAATGTTTTTTATGTAAACATAATTTGTCTGTGGAACTTTTTAAAATGGTTATAATTCAGAAAACACCGTATGTATTTTCTATCACGGTACCCTAAAGCTTACAGCACCAATAACTGTGATTTGCGAGTTTTATCCGAAAAAATGAAAGTATGCATATAATTGAAATGAATACAAAATTAGGAACAGTAGTGTGTTTTTTTCATACAATGATAAATATTTGCAATATGAATTTTGGTAAATAACAAATATTTTAAAACAGCGATTTACTTTAATACGCGTCTAAAAGATTGTCCTGTCTGAAACAAGCAGGCTGCGCGACATCGTTCCCGGACATTAATTCTCGCAATGCTTTTCTGAGTTGAACAAATTGTATGTGTTTTTCGGATAGCCCAGGTGTGTACAAAAGATGAATGAGCAAATACCCAATATTTTCCCGTCAATTTTTCCCCCTGCAAAGTGCAAAAAATGTGCACAGCTCAAGTGCAAAGCTACTGTAACGTGACGGTTGAACACTTTTGTCAAATGTGCACGTCTTATATGGCCAAATAACTGCATAATGCATAATATCAAATCAATACTTTGAAATATTTCCAAGAAATTCTGTTTTAAAAAGTGTTACATTAGAAAAGCCTCCAAGTGTACATATATACACACGTTCAGCACATGCAGATAAAAGTTTAAGGTCACAGACTGTGAGACATCACTTTTTGTTGGCATTTTTCACTTACAAGTGACAGCTCTTATTTAAGATTAGCTTTGTGAACGATTACACATGCTTTCAACTATAAATAGAATATCCAAGCTGATAAAGTACTATGCGTTCTAAAACTCGGTCTCCGGTTTCCAATTACAGTCTATTAGTATGTGTAATGTTTGAAAACATATCTTATTCGTTACACAAATTACAAAATTCACAAACTAATTTTAAGAAATAAGGTTTAAACTATGTGCTTAATTATAGTCACTCTATCCATACGGACAATACTCTACCGGACGCCGAGGTCAAGGACGACATAACTGTTACTACTCGAGATATATATTGATATTAAAAAATGGAACTTTTCAGCGGTTGTAATATTTATTTTCACTAACAGAAAAATACAAGTTAGTTTCAAACAAATAACAATTATTATTATTCAACTTTATACAACTTTGCACACTGTATTAGATCAATTGCACACATGATATAAAACAGGAAGAGGTTATACAAAGCATAACTTAGCCACTTTGAGAAATGCAAGGCCAACACGACAAACAGGGACAATATGCAATTCAAGCATTCTGATTGGTTTAAAAGAGAGGGCTAATACGGAGAAATCACTTCCGTTAGATTTTTAAACGATACCATTTTGTATCACGCTGATACCTTTTTTTACTAAGTTAAATACAAAGGATATTAGTATTGTTATAAGAACATTGATATTCCAGCTTTTTTAACCTATATTGTAAATTTGAATGATAGAATTATCATAAACCAAGTGATTTCATAGTGGCCTTGTTATTTGTCCTCAGGTAGTCGTATTGGCTATCGGCCTTCGGCAAACACGACCACCCTCGGACAAATCACTTCCGTTAGATTTTTAAACACCATTTTGTATCACGCTAATACCTTTTTTTACTAAGTTAAATACAAAGGATATTAGTATTGTTATAAGAACATTGATATTCCTGCTTTTTTAACAAATATTGTAAAATTGAATGATAGAATTATCATAAATCAAGTGATTTCATAGTGGCCTTGTTATTTGCCCTCAGGCAGTCGTATTGGCTATCGGCCTTCGGCCAATACGACCACCCTCGGACAAATAACAAGGCCAATATTGAAATCACTTGATTAATAACATTATAACAGAAATCTGATAAAATAGGGATGGTGTACAGTGTATGGGAGTGAATGTTTTTAAATAAAATGTGAAACCTAGAGCTCACAAATAATAAAATGTCAGACATCTGAGGCAAATACTGTTATTTATAGATAATATAGATTTAAAACGACCTTGGACACAAGGTCTTATTCGCTTCAAGACCCCCTTTAGTTTTGTGATTTGACCGCGTGAAACTATTTTTCAAAAACAAAAGGTATAACCCAGTTGACATCCTAATAAGAAGCCTGAAATCGGCATATCGTAAGCCAAATCAATTACATGCGCAAGTCTTCAGACAGGGTGATCCATGCGCGTGACAATGCAAATCTGACATTCGTGTTGAAGCTGAGTATTTTGGCTGACGATTGCAACGCATCCGGTAAAACTGACATAAGCATGACATCATGTGCATTATTTAGAAAGACACCATTGTGAATAAAAGTATCCTTTTTCTCCGACGGATATATCAACACCACTAATTTGACATTTTAAGTGGCATGTTTGAGTGTATACTTGACGAACTGAAATTTCAAAGCTCGAGTCCTGCTCGGGGCAAATAATTGTTCATGGTTACCTTTGGCGCCCAATATATCAGGTTTAATACCACCTCCATAGACATTCATTCACATAATTCTAATGATGACTTCTAGTAAGGAAGGGGTTGACTGTTATGGTACTTGTACTTCCTTGTTATCCAGTAACTGTTTGTGGTTGTGTTGTTCAACTTCTACTTCATAATCTAAAGGTACACATTTTAAATCCAACTCGGGGAGAATGCATTTTTACCATAATTCTTACGGCACAGGAAATAAGTTCAATATGAACCTGAGGAATATGAAAGAAATCCATATTCGGGCCATACATTTTGTTTAAACATTCTATTGGATAATTCGGTAAAAGACGTAAGCAAACAACATACAAAAATGGTCACAATATGAAACTCGCATGTATGTATACTTGAGTCACTACAAATGACACAATTATGCAACAAAGTAAATATACACCAACTACATGTCAAATCATATATTGACTTTACAAAGTCTAATTTATTTGAGCCAGACCCTTGGAAACAGAGATTGTCCTGAACATATTTCGCTGACCGCCAAATGGCCTCCACATGCCAGACCCAAAAGGAAACCGGCAAGACGCGGCCACCGCCAATAAAGTGACCCTCAACAAAATAGAGCCGTGCAAAAAACAAAACAAATCTGCCATAATGAAACTAAGCACTGCAGTTATTCAAAACAGTAATACAAGAAAAAAGTATATATATATATATAATAATTTGAAACCTGTCCCAAGCATTTGCCATTATAAAAACAAAAATAATATCAAACAGGGAATGCCACGTACCAAAAACGCAGCCTCCCCAAAACGAGCCCCACAGCACCCAGAAGTGCACACCACCAACACACACACACACACACACACACACACACACACACACACACACACACACACACACACACACACACACACACACACACACGACACACACACACAGTCATGTACACACACACATATACACTACCAACACACACTAGCATACAAAGCAAACACACGAGGACAAAACGAACAATTAAAGGAACACAGTGGGGCACCGCCTTGGAACGGTCAGTGGCAAAAACACCACTGGGGAGCTTAAACCGGTTTATGGTGCGCACCCAACCTCACTCTTACCCCCACCATGTTCCAAAGTCACAGGACAGTGTAAATAAAAGTAATCCCTGCTAGGTGAATCTCTAACACACGCAATGGAAACAAAAGGCATGGTGTGTAAAACACAAAAATGCTCGTGTATAAATATATAAAAAGCAAACCTTGAGAACCAAAAACGTATGTACTCAATGCCTTTGCAGAAGGCAGAACACCAAGAGAAACACCCTTAAGGGCCCGACGAAACAGGCCAGAGGACAGAAATCAAAACAGTTTCGTCCCAGTGGGATTTAAAAACTGCCCATCACAGAGTCCTCCCACTCTTCCGTCAGACACAATCAAAGAGGGAAGCATAGCGTCCAACTGTAAACGGGTTGAACACCAAACATGCGGTGTGTCTCAAAACAGTTGGGTCGTAACCTCTTTTAACAAAACGTTTTATAATTTTAGCAAATACAGTTGGAAAATTGCCACGACCCAAAATCTTACGAAGTTTGTAAACCACATCCCCATAAAAATCGGGTTTTGAAATACCTTCTCGCAGAAGAGTCTTTAGATGACTATTGAATTTCAAAACCAAATCAGAATTACGATAGTAAAATTTAGCAAAATATTTACGCAATTTGTAATAACGGTAGCCCTGTTGAAGAAGTTTATTTGTAATATATTGATTACATTCATTGAAATCCTCAACATAACTACACGCTCTGGAAAACCGAATTAACTGAGAAATGTATACCCCATAAGATGTAGCATGAGGTACATCCCCATCCAAATGGGGGAAATTTACAATACTAAAATTAAAATCATCCCTCTTGTCATAAATTTTGATATGTATAATATTGTTATAAATAGAGAGATGTAAATCTAAAAATGAAGCACCAGTATCCAAATTGTTAGTTTTAATTAACTGGAGTTCCCGGGGATAAATAGTGTCCACCAATTGACCAAAAAACGGGTTATCCATATTAAGAATATCATCCAGATAGCGTGATGTATTATTAAAAGCAGTGATAATGTCTGCCTGTGTGTCTGGAGAAAGACTCAACATAAAGTATCTTTCATAACAATATAAAAACAAATCTGCGACAAGGGGTGCACAATTTGTTCCCATGGGAATACCGATTACTTGTCTGAAAACTGCATTCCCAAACCTTATATAAATGTTGTTCAATAAAAAGGAAAGGGCTTTACAAACTTCGTCACAGGTCCACATAGTATAATGTTTAACAATACAGCTAGTAAAAAAAGCTTTATCGAAATTGCAGGCGAGAAATGTAACATTCTCCCTGGCAAATGTCTTTTGAATTAGGGCAGTAAGCTTGTCATTTATCAAATTATGTGGTAAAGTGGTATACAGAGTAGAAAAATCGTATGTACTGACTGAAGTTACTTTGTAATTATTAACTTTAAACTTATCCAGGATTTCGCCAGAATTTTTGATCGACCAAAATAAATGTTTACCAGAGTTTTCGTATACTTTATCACAATATCTTTTCACGTGGGCTTTTATAGCAGTTAGGCAAGATGTTAATAGTTTTGAAATATTTGTAGTGGTACAAGAGCTTGAATTAGCGATGAAACGAGCTTTATATGGTTGTTTATGTAATTTAGGAATCCAGTACATAGTAGGAAGTTTAATATGTTGATCATCTATACGAACTTTCAAATTAGAAAAGCCGTCATTAACTCTCACTATTCCCAAGAGTCAGAAATAAGAACTGCAAATTTGCAAGTTATTGAGGAACTCAGCAAATTCAAACGCTATTGCAAACATTTCGGGCATATAAGCACGCAACTTCAAAAGCTTAATGACTATCCCTATTCTTGAGAGACAAAATTATAGTCTGCAAATTTGCAGCTAAGTTTAAAGAAACACATCATTTCCTAATGTTGTTAAATGAACACCATCTGACTGAAATAGTTTGTCATTGACAGTGCGCATATCAAAGTGCTTGATAAAAAAACCACCATGGTGGCAGACCAGTGAAGTCCCATAATTATTCAAACGGTTTCTTGACTGGTCCATGACTCTACTGTATGCAGAGTGCCGCCAACTTGTTCGCGGCAAAATTTCCGAAAAAAAACCCAGCTTAACACTAGGCCATCGTTCAATGATATTGTTATAAGGCTGTCTACACCTGATTGCAGTCAGTGTAATAGAGTAAGTCCTAAATCATTACCACCACAATTGATTAGTCTCCTACACAAGATAAGGCTTTTATTTTTCTATATAGGTCTACTTCTTTTATAACCTTTTCTTGAATACTTTCTGAATGTTCAAATTCAGATTTAAAGGATGTTGACACAGAGGCAAGTCTTGGTCCCGTATATTGCAACTTAACTCCATTACTGAAACCATTTAACAATTCAATAGCGATCTCTGGAGATATAATGTTAACAAAAGGTCCTAACTTTGACCAAAGATTGGAGAAACTTCCTAATCCTGATTTGATTATTATATGTATGTCTGACCCTGACTGTGTTGTGTATGCTTCTATGGCAGTTATTCAGATGATGCAACTTTCTTATTATCAAAAAACATAATTATGACTGCTCGATTCTGGAATGATATTCTTCAAAACAGTGTGCAAAGTACACGAGTTCATATTATTGACAAATATTTTACAAATAATGAACACACACTAGAGACATTGTAACATTACCCAACTGTCCCTGCTGCTGTTCAAATGAACATGCTATTTTAGTACTAGAATGGAAGAGAGTCTTAGCCAATAGTAAATGCTTAAAATATCTCACTTAAAATTGCCCTCATCTTCTTGTAAGGACAAACATGTATTTATCGGCGTCGGCATACATGAACGACACTTTTCTAATATTTAGCTTCTCTTGAGATCAAGAAAGCCGATGTGTTGGTTATTTCGGTGCATTACAACTGTAGTCTTGGTGTTTACAAATGTTTACATACCGACAATTCATATGATATTTGCTGAAGATTTTTTTGTCGGTTTATTGCCTTACAGGGTGTGGTAATTGTTCATCCGTGTATGTCAAAGGTAAAAAGAAGGCATTCCAGATACCTTTGAAAAATGCGGAAAAGTTAACTATCCAGCCTGCGTTGTGAACCATGTAATGTATTATGTGTCTAGGTCTGCCGCCACTGCTCTTGTAAATTACCTTAATGGGTCAGAAAATCGTGAGTCCCTTATTTCTTAATAATGAAGTATTGTTCCTGAAAGGAAAAGGGTTAAAAACAAAAATAATATCAAACAGGGAATGCCACGTACCAAAAACGCAGCCTCCCCAAAACGAACCCCACAGCACCCTAAACCAAAACAGCTACCCCTAACCGACGACCGTTTTATGTTGCACGTATCATTTTGTAACTTTGTGAAATGCGACAAAAACAAAACTGACTCTGCCTTACGCGCTATATTTTGGCTATGATGATAACGACGACACTGGTACTTTTGCCCCAAAGCTGATGTCACAGAACAGTAACGTTTAAAAGACCTAGTTTGTGTTTGTAGTGATTAATGATGTGATGAATGCATCTGCATAATTTTGCACAAGCATGTGTGTGTGTAAAGGCTGCAATGAAAGCACAGATTTTTGCCAAAACATGTTCTCAATATTTCCTTGCTGAAATCGAAAATTTCTATATTTATGGCTAACTTTTCCTCACATTCTTATTCTAATGTGCTAACAATTCAAAATATTTTATTCGCTAAGAATTTTTTTTAATTCTTTGAATAAATTTTCTGTTAGTAGCTATACGCTTAAAGTTGCTGCCTTTGTAGGTTATTTCTAACGTTCTATATCATCATGGGATGTAGCATAGTGATAATAATATTTGAAATGATGTATTGTGTGACAATATTTACCTGGCACTCATTAATCTTCGCCAATATCTTCGGGTACGTTCGGGAATGTTTTCGTCGTTTCAATTGATTATCATATTGAACAAATACATTTCACCGACTGAAGTTCACACCACAGAGACAGTGGCGCAGTGGTAAGATGCCTACATTGTATGCAAGGTTCCATGGGTTCGAATCCTGCACAGATAATTCTATTTTTTATAAGAGTATGGCTAATTTTATTTAATTTGTGACATTGTATTATGCACCATTTTCGCTTTTATGTATTCTATGATTTCATTTTTAAAAATATTTTTAATGTTGGTTAACTTTGTTTTGTTTTCTCAGTTTATTTTTGTATTAATACTTATTATTGATATATTCATGGCATTTCAGGGATTACATAAAATTGCATCGTCCGTTGAATGGATGTTTTTCCGTCTGTCCGTGGGTTATCTTCGAAATCCTTCGATTTATTAGCCGAGGCAATCTTATATTTAGAGCATAGCTGTGTTGATGATTTGTTCGTCGACATTTTCAGTTCTATATACAAATGTATGCAGGACGACGGAGAAAGAATGCTCAAATAGTCATTAAAAAATCGTGCAACCCCGTGCTGAACAAAGACAATTGTGAATATATTTAATGCAATGAAACGATTAAAAAAATAAAACAAAAAATGAACCAAGACTCGAACCTGCATACGATGGGTTGGTAGTCAAATGCCAGATCCACTACACGATTGCGGAATGCGATGTCTGGTACAGTACGAAATTGATACTTTATATTAATCGCTTGTTATATTTTTATCCGAAGATTACCGACCACATACGAAATCCTTTTCAGGCACTGTTCGTATTTTTTTGAAAAGAGTTAAAGTATATTTATCTGAATAAATAATGAAACTATTGATGCTATGGATACTTTAGAGTTGTATGATGTGTTAAACTTTCTCTTGTAGAAAATTGAAATAGAATAAAGCTGATATACTTGTGCTGAAATTTAACTTATCCTGCGCAAGCTAATTAGCTAGTGCATTTATAAAACAATTTAAGTTATATTAAAGGGGAACGAAATTAAATCACCCATATTGTACATTATAGTTTTACTCACAAATGTCTACACCTAGCATATATTTGATTTACATACCCTACAACTTGATGAAATGTACACTTACATTCAACCAATTTCAACCAATGTAACGTCTAAAATGCAACATGTATGCAAAATTATATGCATTGTATTAGTTGCATAAAAGTTAAAAATATTGAAAATGCACGTGAAATTATGCCTTCTTCTTGTAAATGAGATTGCATTAAATCAATCTAGTTTTTTCTGCTGTAACACAGTTGTGTGCATATTATGTTGTCATACTTATTTCTGGCCAAATAAGTGTACAAAACTGGGAAAAGGCACTAATTTGCTGGAAAAAATCTCGAAACCCTTGAATTGTCCACTCAGAAGGCTATGTATGTCAACTTGTTAGAACTTTCCCAAAAAATCATATTTAAAAAAAAAAAGTAAATTGTGTGTATATACTATGTTATATATGACATAATATCAAGAAAATCATTTGGACCCACAGCACTACAATCAAAGCGCTGTGAGCGCTAAAGGCCTGGGGGCTATAGATTAACTCCCCTAAAAACAACTTTTGACCTTCGTGATTTACGCTGAACCTTACCTAAAGCGCGGGTCGAAATGTGCATGGGGCGAAATTTAGTATGTGACACAGAATTAATGATTCACAAATATATGGGTGGCAGGGAAGTTTGTTTTAGTATAAAACGTACGTTAAATGAAAAATAATCACATGGTCAACAATATCAACAATTGTTCGAGAGAACAATAAAAATGATTCCATCCGCGCTTTGTTCAACTTCAAGCGATATGTGATGATGTGGATCGAAAATTATTGTGTACCAAGGACAATACATTGAAACAGAAATAAACAAAGCAATACCAAAAATGAAATGTAAATACAGTACTGTACAATGTGTATAACAGGGAAAACCAAAAATGATTCTTGGTTACCTTGTAGATCTAGTTGTAATCGGTGAAACCGTTCACTGGGCCTTGGCATGCAGCGTCCTCGGTAAATGGCGGGCGATTTGATCACGTGAGTTCCTTCTCGGGAATGTACGTAAATTGTATTTTTTTTTTTTAAAGAAATTTATTTTTAGGTAAATATAATTATATGTAATCGTTCGTAAATAAGAAAGTTGTCAATGAAATAACATCAGAAATTTGAAAATCAAACTACAAACTCTTATATCGAATTCCGTACGTTTCCGTAAATTTCCGTAAATATCCGTACTTTTCCGTGATATGCATATGATTATCTTCCGTAATCAGCTAACAGCGCAGATATTTCTAAAACAGAAAAACAATTTGTAATGCAGCCAGGAAGCTATAGACATTTCTGCGATCGTTTGAAGTTGTATGTACTGCTTTTATTTGTAATATGTTCTTATTGTATGCGATATTCAAACAAAAGATTTATCTGTTATGTCTTACACTACTTTCCTTAAGCGCATGTTTACAGTTGTTATTCGCACATAGAACAGTTAAATTGCCTGCAGTGTTTGAAATGTGGTATGCTTACTTAGGCCTAGGGGACTTTCAGTCCCCAGGCCAAAAACTGAATATTTATTTATATAATTTATTTATATAATAATAATATTTTTGGCGGCCATTTTTAACGCCATTTTTTATTTCTCAGATCGCCACCACTACGCGTATTAATGCCGGGGGTTTCAAAAACTATTAATCCTGACGATCATTTTGGTATTTATAACATTCTTTGTTGCAATACCCGGTCACCTCTTCCCCTATCTCGGTAGTTGTATTTTCTGTCATATCTGTCCAACCTTTCTCTGTTTCCGTCGTATCTGCAATATATGTTATGGTAGTCTCTTCCGTAATCTTGTCTGTTGTTGCATTCGTCATTCCAATATATGTCTGTATTGTATCGCCTCTATTTCCTCTGTCAATACTATCATGTCTATCTCTTTCTCTATTCTTACTATCCCATCTACTTATTCTAAATGTTGTGTCTTGATAATTGTCTCGTTTGTTGTATCTTCTTTCTTGATTTTCATTGTTTCTTTCTTGGACTCTACATATCTGCTCTTCCAAGCTTTTCATAAGTCCAAGTATCATTTTCATGACTACTTTATGATCATCTTCGTCAACATGCTGGTTCAATATGACCTTGTCTGTAGTTTCTGTCTCTGATTATCTTGATGTTAACATTTCATTCTTCTCAATTCGTACGTTACTTCTTAATTCTTCAAACGATTTGGCTGTTTCAAAACACATTCTGGTTGCATTTTTCAACGCCTCATTATGCAAATGCCTCCAAAATCTAACTTTCAGCATCTGGTCCCGTTGATCTTCTCTCACATGACTCTTCTCGATTGCCTTCTGCAAGGTACCCTCGAGTCTAATTGCCCACTCTGAAAAACTTTCTTCTCTTTTCTGGTTTGACATATACAATTCTGAGAAAACATATTCGGCTGATCTTACAATTCCATATATGTTATCCAGTTGTTGAATCTGGACTCATTGTTAGCAACGTCTTTCTTGTTTGACCACACAATGAATTTCGGATAGCCTGTCTAAGTATATTTTCGTCATAGAGCCCTGATTTTAAAATAATTTATACTTCGTTTATTCATTCGTCTGTTAAAGAAGGAATATTTGGTTTATGTAATTTTCCTTTAAAGATTTCTTCTTTCTTCCCTTTGTCTCTTTTCTCGTCTTTTGGCTTTATATCATCGCTTGAAATATCCGAGTCTTCGTTATAATACAAATAACTGTCTTTGAATTTTTTTCTTTAACCTTGTTTCTTCCTCTTTTCAATGCTTCAGTCTTTGTTCTTTGAACCGTCTTTCTGCCTGTAACGTTTCACGTCCTTTCTTACGTCTTTTTATTTCTTCAGCTTGTTTCCGCTTAAGTACTTTGTTTCTTTCTATAACTTTATTTAGTCACTTTTTGACATTAACACCTTTGTTTTTCTTTGTATTTATGTCTAATCCCCTCTTTGGTGATCTTTATCAAATAATTGCATTTCATCTTCAAAAACTGCATTACCGTCTACAAGTTCATTTATTTCACAGCTATTAAGCCCTAAGCTTCTCCGATTTCCTGTTTCATTTGCTTCATCAATTGTTACATAATCTTCAAATCCATTTAAATTGAATTCTCCCATTCCTCCGTCTAGACTAGTATCATGATGTTTTGTCGTAGTAAAACTCTCTTGTTGTGAATATTCTTTATGTAAATCATCACTACTTTCGATATCATTTTTACTTTGTTTTTCTTCTTTGTAACACGTGTTAATTTTGTTAATTTTACATTCATCTTTTTAATATTCATACTTACTTCGGTATACCGTCTGTGGCGTTCGCTGTACATTTCTCCACGTTTTCTTATTCTTTAAACACTTTAACTTGTATCTTTAGCATTATATATTTCGTCATTTATATCTTTGTCCGTGTACTGTTTTGCTTTTACCATTCTGTCTACTGTATTGTCTTCTGAATTGCTATTACTTTCATAAGAACTTTCTCCTTGTTCTATATTTTCATTATGCAACAAGTCTCATTTCAGTTTTTAATTTTCTTTTGGTTTTTTCTCGATATTTTTCACCAACTTGCTTCTCTCTTGAAGCCCTCTCCTTTCTTCCAAAAACCTTTTTCTTTGCTCCTGCAACTTAATATTTTCATGTTCTCTCTGTTAAAGTAAACGTTTCTTTTCCTTATCCTTTTCTTTATTTTTTTTCATTCTCTTTTTGTATAATTCATTCTTCCTTTCTCCTGTTTCTTGCAATCTTTCTTAATCATCTTTATGTTAAATCTTATGCCATATTTGAAAAAAAATGCACGTGTCTATTTCTATCTTTTATATAGCACTCTTTTCACAATGTATTTCACTTTCAATGTTTTTATTTCACTATTGCCTCAATTATATGTCTTATTTAACACTCACTTTTTCAGAGTTGATATATCAACAACCCTTGTGTATGTCACTTCTATTTCATCATACAGCGTCTGTATTCACTTTCCTATTTTAACTATGCACTACTTATTGTATTCACCTTTCGTCATATCAATGTACTATTTTTATATTGTATAACTTAGGTGTCACTTTGTGCACACCATACTTTCTTTTACGATGTATTTCCTGCTTGGTTTTGATATATGCATTATAATCTATTAGAAGATACTAGTGTCCTCGTTTCTATTACGTATATTGTTATTACATTTCACGTCTTTCTCTTTTATATATATCTCAACCACTTTTCACATTCTATAATTGTGTATTTGAGTTTCATGTATATATGTTTTTTGTTTTTGTTATATTTTGTGTGTACACATGTTTACGAAAAATAATGGTATCAACGCAACAGTTGAAATGGTAATGAAATGATAAACAATGTCAAAATATAAAACAAAATGAGCTCACATATTCCTTTTCACACTGTCCAAATCCAATCAAACACAAGTAGAACCTATGCTATGAAAGCACCAAATTGTAGTACAAATAACTACACACCAGGTTTCACTGTCCTATGAATATTCCAAACAATCCACTAAAAGCAGTATCCAAAAAGTCCATGAGGTCTCCTTCCTATCGTGCGTGATCAAACGTTGGGGCCCAAAAACTAATTCCTGCCGGCATCCATAAAAAATTTTAACTGTATATTTCCATCCAACCTCGCTCCGATTTTCCGATCATCTAATAACCATATCAAAAGAATATAAGATGTAGGTATTCACAATATACTTGCAAAATTCATATCACAGTCTGCAGATAAGGTTGGGCGCCATTTTCACCGGCCCCTTTTATTTCTTATTAAACGTTTCATATAAGTTACGTTCACTATTATATGTATAGTATTTTTATTCCTCTCCGACTATTTTGCTGTTATATACTATATAGGGTATGGGTTCATTTAAAGGAGTATGAAAATAATTTATGTTTGCGGACTTTAATGTTTCCCATTTATATTTATGTTCTTTAAAACATCAATTTAAGGTATAACGTATTGTGAAGATCCCGGAAAATGTATAACTTTTAGTCAATCAATATATTTGCACAAAAATACAAAACAGTGAACAGGTAAACAAAGACAATTAACAAATTGACCAAATAGTGACCGGTGCAGTAATTTGATGAAAGATTACGTGCAACCGTTTTCAAGATAGAATATATACGGTTTCAGATTGTAAGAATTATTTCGCTTTGACATAAAGAATGTATGGAGTTCTGGGAGTATCACAGGTTCAGGGAACTAGAGAATGAAAAACAAACAAAGTATTTACGATATTATATACGTTTAATTCTACTCTACGACACAAACCCATGTCACATGTTCTTTTACATGATTGCAATAAAACTGTTAAACCAGAGTAATTCATAACAATTTGTGTACCACTTGAGACTTGTTACAAATGCTTTTCAACACAGAATTTGGAATTTGAATATTGTTAAACTGTGTTTCTACAATTGGTTAAAAGCATTATTTTATTTTATCAAAATGCAAATGAATGTAATATTAGTTGTATGTAACTGGGCAATGTTTTAAATGTCAGGTGTACATGAGATAGTCAAGTAGAGTCTACTAGCGGCAGGGTACACAAAAAATGTCCATTACTAACTATTGGTGTAGATAGTGAAATGGAGAGACAGGTGAAACTATGGGAAAAAGGGCTTGGTTTGCCTATTATGAAAAATGGCCCGATATTTAAACAATAATAAGATTATATCATCTGGTCATGTTTCGTATATATACACGTAAAACTTGTTTATAAGCACACACTAATACACATTATAGCTAGATTCATCATATATCAAAGACGATGACCTGTGAATTAGACACCCTCTATTAAAGTTCCTGTATGTTATAAAAATATTTTTCGGGAAATTTGTAAAGTATTGAAGTGAACATTTTTATAGCTTCCATCTATAAGAAATGCATCGAAAAAGTAGAAATTTAGACAATAAACCGTCGATTTCATCTCGGAGTTTAAAGACGGAAAGGTTAAGTATAGCGCGTAAATACGTCATCGATACACATGACCGGTCACGTGATACAACCAGTAAAAACAAACATGGACGTTTGTGAGCGGATCAATCAGTAGTGTAAGAGTTTTATCGACTTTTATATATTCGTTTCGTTAGACTTATTCCAGTGATCAATTGTTGAAATGTATCATTCCCTTCAAGAGAAAGTCTGTAATACGCCGTACTTGAATATGAAATATAAGATTTATTTGAAAATGTGTAGCTTTTTACTAGCGAGGCTCCCACGGGGAATACAATGTAAATGTATACTGCGAGTTGGAAACAATATTTAGTATGAAACTATTAGGACAAAAAGTGTAATATTACATGTGGTTTGTGTCATTGTTAACATTTTAGGGGTTGCACGCAATTTGAAGCTCGCAGATGCAGTAAAATTAAAGTACAAACTGGTATTTCCCATTACACAATATATACATGTACACGGATGTAGAGCTACAGCCACGAGAAATGTTTACAAATATGTAAAGTTTTGGGGAGCTTTAATGCTTCATTGTATCAAAAAAAATCAAAAGAGCATAGTGTGCTACTCTGTTCAGTCTCTGCAGCCAATAAAGAGAAGGTACATGATGGTTTCTTAAGCCAGGTTACCACGTAATAGAGATGTACATCAGCTGTCTAATATAAATAGAGCTGATATTTAATATGGCTTATTGTAACAGTGTATGACTTGCCTTTAAAGTTAATAAACATAATTTTTACATATATATTTAAATTAAGTAAAATGAATTGACATTAGTGGACATTGTTCATTGACTGCATGCTTATTTAGTAACAATAAAAACATATTTGCTTCAGAAGTCATAATCTTTTGAAAAGGTGAAGAAATGGACCATTTGCTCTATTGTCCTTTGGAAGTGCTATAAAACAGTTGCAAATAGGGTCTGAATTTGCATTGAATAGCAGACTTTGGAGGCCACATGGTACATAACCCCCTGTGTCTATTACATAGGAAATGTTGAGTGTAGGAGTTTAGAGTGGCTGTTTCGGGCAAGTGGCTCCTGAATACAGAACACTATATGTATACCAGCAGCTGAAATGTTTATGTCTTTCATTCTTTTATTTGCATGGATAACTTGTTCATTTCAGCACGTAGAAGACTAAACATTCTGGGTACAAGAACTTTACCATATGGAGGCTAGGACAGGGATAAGAAGAATTAGGAACAGTTAACAATCTGCAACAATAGCATATACTGATTTTATATCTGATTGAATTGCTGAAATTTCATTTGTCAATAAAGGAGTGTACAGTACATTCAAGTTTCGACACAGAATGTGTTTAGGACGTCTAGGTCAAGGTTAACACTTGGTCTTAAGTAGGTAATGCTTTCGGGTGAGCAATACACGGCAAGATTGGTTATTAATTTTCACCTTTTTAAATAAATAAAAATATATCCATTTACGGTGACCCTTTCTCAATTTCATTGTTATCATTTCTGTTTTGGTGAGTTTAGAGCATCCACAAAATATGATCCTAATACAAAATAATTCATACTGGACACCTCTTAGATTTGAAAACTTTAGTTTAAATGTAACCAAAGCTGTCATATGTAGTGATTTGAGATTTTCAAGAACAAAAGCAACATTAAAACATCTGACTTTTTATTAGCTCACCTAGCTTTGCCAGGGTGAGCTTTTCTAATAAATGATTGCCTTCTTGTCACTATATTGATTCAAACAACATCTCCTCTGAAACCACTGTGCCAATATTGGTTAAACTATGCAGGGATGTTTCTTTCATAACGCTCTATCAAAAAGTTTAAAACCAAGTTTGTTCAAATCATAACCCCTGGGTCAAAACTGACCCAGCCTGGGAGGGGAGTCTCTTGCCTTTATAAGTCTTCTACTCTGAAACCACAAGGTTTAGAACTTAGATAGCTAGCATGTAGCATTGCTTTATAGACCTTTACCAAGATTGTTCAAATCATGACCCTCGGGTGAAAATTAACCCTTCCCGGGAGATGGGGGGCAGGGGGGGCAACTTGAGGTTGCATAGGCTTATATAGTGAAAACTTTAAAAAAAACCACAAGGCCCACATACAGAGCTTAGATATTTGGAATGTTTATAAGCAGTGTGTAGTAGACCTTATACAGGTGAGCGAGATAGGGCCATCTTGGCGCTCTTGTGTTTCAAATATTCTATTTGAACTCCCAAACTTGCAACAACTGTACTGTCTACCTCAACACAATAACAATTTCATATATTAATATAAAACATTTTCCGTTAGAAACAATATAATTTGCAAATGAATTTTAGTTCAATATATACAAAATTTATACATTATTCTTCAGAACTTTAAAAGCCATCAAAAGGATCATTTTATCCCATACATTTATGCACAGTATACTCCTTTGTTTTTTCTGTCTGTGTATTGTTGTTTTTTTTAATTCTTTACATGTATGCTGAATTTGTGTGTACAGAGGGCTGCAAAAAATAAAATCTCAGCTATGTTCTTTGTTTTTATAAACTCAAATATTCAAAGAATATGGAAAGCTATTACAGTCACGTCAGCGTTACAGCTTTGGTTAAGTTTTGCATGCAAATTACTATCATGGATATATTTCGGTAACAACTTAAGGGATTGACTAGAAAATTTATTAAAGTTTTCAGGGGTGTCAGACTGTCAAGTTAGATAACTTGTATGTATTTTAGTTCAAGTTATGGCCCTTGTTTTGACTTAGAAAATTTGGTTAAAGTTTTGCATGCAAGTTGACTGGTTAAAGTTGCCATTCAAAAGATTTACTTAAAACTTCAATATCAAAAAATCAGGTTAGATAACTCCTGACTGAATTAATTCAAATTATAGCCATTCTTGAACTTAGAATGGTTAAGTTTTGCATGCAAGCTGATTGGTTAAAATTACATGTGGTATCTAAGATACCATTGCTGAAATTGATTTGAAACATATGTCCAGGGGTCTCCGACTGTCATATAAGATAACTCCTCACTGAATTTATTATAAGTTATGGCCCTTGTTGAACTTGAAAATTATGGTTAAAGTGTTGCATGTGTAGTAGAGTTGCACTTGTAAGGTATTTTAATACATATATTTCAGCAACCACTGATGGGATTGATTTAAAACTTTAATTAAATTCATGACCCTTGTTTGACATAGGAAATTTGGTAACAGTTTTGTATGCAAGGGCACTATCATGCACTGTGTGACACATCTCACTAAATCAGTATAATTATTGGATTGATATAAAACTTCAATACAGGCTTCAAGGGTATCAAACAATAGGATGAGATAACTCCTGACTGCATGTACTACAAATTATGGCCTTTGCTGAAATTAGAAACTTTGCTAAAGTTTTGCATGCGAGATTATTTGATGTACATACTTTAGTATGAAACTACTTATGGGGCTATTTGAAATTAAACCAAGTGTTCAGGGGTATCCAACAATTAATTAGAAAAGTCCTGACTGAATTTACTACAAATGATGGCCCTTGTTGAACTTAGAAACTTTGGATAAAGTTTTGCATGCAAGCTATTACCATGCACTTCAGTAACCATTTATACGAGTTACTTGAAATTTAACAATAGTTTTCAGGGGTATGAGATTAAGTTACTATAGATAACTTTGGACTTTTTAATGATAACAGTTTTTTAGTTAATACTTAGATGGTAAACATGATTTTGTTTTGCTATTTACTGATAAATATTTTGTTTTATTGGCAAGCACTGAGAATATTTTGACATGCTGTCTTACAGACAGCTCTTTTTAATTTGAGCAGTACAGTATATCACTGCTTATAATGATGCATTTCCCACTTTCTATTCTCCCATTAAGTTGTCATGTTCTAAAATGACTATGAAACTATATAGTTTTGTTTATACTTACTTAATTTAGTTTGAATGTGAAGAAAGCTTGACCATTAGACAATTGTACATGACATTTCAAATATCTAATCTCAATGCCTCGCATTTTTGTTAAAGAAGACTAACTGTACCTGATTTGTTGCCATGAAATGAAATGCTTTGACTAAACTTAATAGAGCTCAATGCCAGATTTCATAGGATTTCACCATTGCCCAAGTGGTTTCAGAGGAGATGTTTGAAGCAAATTTGTAAGGACTGACAGACATGCAACGATCTTTAAAGCTAGTAGTAAAGTGACATATAAGATTTACACTAACATATATTTTATTTGTTGTCTGTATGTAGAAATCACATGACAAAAAACACCAGTTTTACACCGGCCCACCACCGACGTACCTCAATCTAAACACCAGGATTTTGTTTTCAGAAAACCTAGTTAGTAAGTATTTTTTTCCATATCAAGGAAATATAGAGGATAATTGTTTGCTTCTGTGTAATATGGAATACGACGTCACAATGTCATAAACGCCTGGATGTCTTTGACGTTGCATTTGTTGAAATCATTCAATGTACTGACTGGGAACCAAATGTGAAAAAACTGTGAAGGGGGCACGTGACAGTATTCTTCTATATATAATATATGTGGAAAAAAAGCAAAGGGCCATAATTCAGGCAAAAATTATAAAAAAAAAAAGAAAGAAAAAAAAAAAAACTTGCTCTGTGTGGGGTTTGAACCGCTGGTCTCATGAGAAATTTTGTCATGTTACTGTAACAGAATACTCCAAAGTATACAGGACTGGTAATATATTCTAAAAATAGACAGTAATAACAGAGTATTTTCCCTTTTATAATAACAGAGTATTCTCCGTTTTATATATACTTAAATAAGGAGACACACAATTGCTAACGAACGGACGGACGACCAGGGGCATAACATTATATATTCAAAATTCTTTAGTTCACAATTATAGTTCTGTAAAAGTTTGGTTGAAATCCCTTGAGAAATGTAGGAGTTGCACACAGAAGAGTATTTCTCTATATATATTACATTATGTGGAAAAACCAAAGGCCCATAATTCTGTCAACATCTGTGACAATAATTCTGTGAAAGTTTGGTTGAAATCCGTTGAGAAATGTAGGAGGAGTTGCGCACAGAAGAAATTGTTTACGCCCGCCCGCCCGCCCGCCGACATACCTCAATCTAATAACCAGGATTTTTCCTTTGGAAAACCTGGTTAATAAATGGAAGTTCTATGCAAATTTTTAAAAAGATGTAATGGTATATACAAAAAAATAAAAATAGTGAATTAATCAAATAATAATTATTATTTTTTCTGTTTAATTCTTAAAAATCTACTTACTAGTAACACTTCCCTTTTCACTCGAGGATTCCTGCAACACTATCAAAAATGGTTGGTCAGATGTGGAACACATGGTATTTGAGTGTGTGCTGCCACCTAAAATTATAGAATATGACTGATACCTTTATTTGTAAATTAGCTTTATAAAATCAACTTTATGTTATTTATAGATTGTGGTATTTTTTTACTAAATGTATGATACTGCTGCAGGGAGATTTTTCTAGGTGCCAGGTGATTGAGCTAAAAATCAAAATTAAATGCAACATACCTTTATTTTCATCAATTTTAAAGTGTATTGAGTATCTACATACCAGTCTGTTTATGGTCTGAATCCATGGTTCAATATCATTGAAGAAGCACACAATGCATTGAGATCACTCTTCTATAAACTACAATAATCAATTAGGGTAATTTTATGAAAATTAATAATTGAATTATTGTACGATAGTCCTTTTTTTAGACAGTAGAAGTAACATCTTACCATCTATTAGATTCTGAAATATCAGAATCTGGAAATGACAAACCATCAACTTCTACATGTGCATCAGCAGGTGTTGAGTGTACAACTTGACCCTCAGTCTTTGATTTTAAGGAAGTTTCTTCACCAATCATCACAGCCCTACATGTGTAAATTTTATAAGATGAGTGCAAAGGATATCACAGAAAAACAAAATTTACAGTCTTATTATAAGAATATGATACAAAATGAAATATAAATTTATTTCATTGCAAAACAACACAGCACAACAATTACGGAGCAATGAAAATAAATGTTTTTCCACTCCTAAATAACTGTAGATATGGTTATTCCCCATTGGCACCCCTCGCGATTTTAAGTAAATATAAACATGTATATCTGCGTTAAGCTGGCGAATAATTTGGACAAATAGCAAATCGAATAACATAACTATCCATATATTAAGTAGTTCATAACACAACAAAACATTCAAACGGAAAGTTCATTTCAGAACATACCTTATTATTCAATTTCAAACCGAAAGTAAGATACTTACCATGCGCTGCAAATTCGTCGTCAGTTCTCACGTTTGATTCATTTTTAGGCGATTCCACCCGTCCACGTATCATCAAACATCCTAACAACGTGGTCGAGAATATGCATATTCACGTTACTTATAATTTCTTCTCTCCCTAGCAAGTTATTTTCGTGCAGCCACATCCGCGACATTTCTCTTGTCCGACATGTTTGTTTGGTTAAAAATAGGATTTGTTGTCACGTGACATTAGCTAATTTGCATTTAGAGGATGTTACATCAAGTTAGTGATACCGTTGGAGTTTTCCAGCGGTCTCTGGCAGCGAAAAGGTTTATTAAGGGTCTGGATTTTTGGAAAAGTGGTTTGAAGAGTAACTCTAACACATACATGAAAATCATTTTTACGTACATTAAATTTATTGTAAGTGAAACAGGGACTTTAAAGAAATCACGTATTTTTTATATTTCAATTTAAGAATTAGCACAGTCATTGACAATATATATTTTTAAACAGAATATTCTTCAACCCGATTTTTCCATGACTGTAAATTTTAAGACTGTCAACAGCTGAACTGCGTAAGAATTAAATAAGAAATACGAATCTTGGAGACATAAAGTATAACAGTATTTATAAAATATCATTATTTCTATAAGAAAACAACGTTTATTTTGTCGTTTAAAGGTCGATAATAAATCAGTATCCGAAAAGTGAACTTCACGTGTTATTGTCAAATAAGTTCAGAAATGTTAATACTTTGGGATAGTTTAGGACATATTTTATCTAAAAGCTTATATTACTTTCATGAGTTTCTTTTACACAAAGGTATGTACTTTGATGAACCTGGTCAACTATCAGACTCTGATAGTAATGTTACTCTTAATGTTCCTACAGTGCCTGCTAAAAGTGATCGGCGACGTGTTCGTTTAAGGCGGGACAGACCTGTCCCTGCCGATTCTGACTCTGAGGCACACGATGCAGGTATTACTTACCATCCTAATAGAACTAACAACATTTCAAACACAGAATATAATGATAGTCATAATCACCGTCGTGACAGACAAAATAAAGGCGACTATCGCAACGAATTACTGCTATGGCCACCTGTAATTCATACATTTAATTCAGTTACCTATGACAGTTCCAGTAGTTTTGACCAGTAAACATTAGAGCATGTGTCTTAATAAACTTGAAACAGGCGACACATTAGGCGTGAAGGCATAGCGTCTCTTGGCGATGACCTTTGGCAACATGCTCAGAAGGCGTATTCAGACTTACAGTTTATTACCCAAGAGCGACATGCATTGAACCAACTTTACAAATTAATATTTTAAACCTATCAACCTACAAGTAGTTTTCAAAGGATTAAGGGTTTATATTATTAACATCACACCAGCGCTGAATATAGTTTAGGTCTTCCTGCAAGCTATGTTCTATAGTCAATACACTTTTGCCGAAACTGTATAAAGTGCAATCATCTGCATACATATCTAAATTTGAATTTTTAACTATCAAATGCATATCATTAACAAAAGTTAAAAACAACAAAGGACCTAATATCGACCCTTTGGGAGCTCCTGTTTTAACATCCAGTGTGCTGAATACAGTTTGTCCAATTTTAACATATTGTTTCCTGCATTGTAAATATGACTTAAACCTTAAATCTTAATCTGTACAACAATAAGTCGTGATCAAGTAGATCAAAGGCCTTTTTAAGATCAAGAAATAAACTTCCTACAAAAATTACCTTCGTCTATAGCCTTCATCCATGCATCAATCATGTATGTGAGAGCAGTCTGATAAGAATGTTGCTTTCAAAAGCCTGACTGTGTTAAATGAAGGAATCTGTGCTATTTTTATTGCTTCAATGTAGTAATTTTCTTTTCTTTTCCTTTTGCAATGAGCGTTGTGGTTTTATTTCGCCAAAATGTATGACTGGGTCAGTCGTTTTTGTCACAATGATAATCTCGCTGTTTGTATGCATCTTTAACTTCGTGTTCGTACCATTCTGCCTGGTACCAGTGTTGTATACGTTTTGTTTTCAGGGGAGCATAGGAGTTTAATACCGAGTTAAATATTTCATTAAAAAGTTTCAAGTGAGAGTTTCGGACCACTTACAGTCTAAATATTATCCAATCCAGAGTGTAAAATATGATTTCTAAAATTGTTCTCATTGAATTTTGAAAATGATCTATATTGTATATTAGAATGCATGGTACTACTTGATTTGTACTTTTTTTCTCATTTTACGTGTAAATTGGATAGTGATCGCTTATGCTAATTTGAGGAACAGTGACTTCGGTAACATTACCTGTTGACGTACAGTAAACTTGATCTATTATAGAAGAACTTGATTATGTTACTCTTGTTGGATATGTGACTAATTGATTCAATTCGAGTGTTTGTAACATGTTTGACCACTTGGCATTTTAAAATCTGGTTTCTGGGACGTACTTTAAGTTAAGGTCACCTAAGATATAGTATTTACTGTATTTATCAGATACAGAGGCTATTTGGCACTGATTCTTTTCTATCCAATCTTGTTTTGATGACGGAGGTCTGTACGCAAAAGTTTTAAATAATGTACTACTTGATGGATAACATAATTATTTCGATGAATATTGCTTTAAATTCATCATGTTCTAAGTTTTTCCCTTACCTACTTTTCCAAAAACATTGCATGCTGTTATGTGGTAAACTTGATATTGACATTGACAGCATGCAATTGGAATGAGCGTTATGATTTATCTTTCATTGTATGCAACATTGGCTGAGACGGTATGCTCGGTCAAGACTTCCTTAAACTTCATGTCTATACCATCAATTACAAGCGGTCTTGTCTTGTAATGATTGGCAACATTGTCCCTTCGTGGACAGATGGTACAGCTTCTCAAGTATGTAGTATCGAACTCAAAGATACTGTGAAGATCCCTGCAAATACTCGTATGTGGTTTCCGGTAAATATTCAGGATTCTGAACATCTTTGTATAGGCTTCAGAGAAACGTTTGCTTAAGAATGCGGTTCTCATGATTAGTAACATTATACACGCCAAGTTAGATCCAGTTGTCAAAATCATACACTATGGTAATGAAACTATGACGTTGTATAAAAAATACTAGCATGGTTTTGTGAGTCTTACTATGATGAGGTTATCATCATAAGTGAGCATGTAGCACGTGTTTGCGATTCAGAACAAGTATTTAGCCTCCCTGATCACCTACAAGATTTATATGACAGAAGTTCTGCACATTTAGATGATTTTATAAAAGAAGGTCTCATAAAACTGCTATACAAATATTCGGACACATTCTCAAGCGCAGTATTGAGAAAGAAGAGGTTTATTAAATGCTGAAACGTGGCATAATCGAACCTTCATGAAGTGCGTGGGCATCTCCAGTGGTCCTTATCACTAAACAAGATTGGACACCGCGTTTCTGTAAAGACTTCAGAAAATTATATGATGTAACTGTTAAAGATGCGTATCCGCTACCTAGAGTTGATGACTGTACAGATGCCCTCTCTGGTTCAATTTTTTTTCAGTTCCCTTGATTTAAACAGTAGTTCCTGACATGTGGGTATGAGCCAAAAAGACAAAGCGTCTGCAACAACTGCTGGACTCTTCCAGTTCACAGTAATGAGCTTTGGATTGGCCAATACTCCATCAACTTTTGAGAGATTTATGGAAAATGTGCTTCGTGGTCTACAATGGGATGAATATCTCCTTTATATGGACACCATCATTATCCCATGCAAAACAGTCATAGAAGGTTTGATCAGACTTGAACATAATCTGCAAAGGCAACATCAGGCTAATCGTTAACTCAAACCATCAAAATGCATTATTGTCCAAACACAGGTCAAACTGCTTGGCCACATTGTTTCAGAGTGTGGTATTACAACAGACATGAGCATATGTGGTTTTTCCATGCATGCATGTACAAAGGTGGATTCGTCCATGCATGCATGCCCAAAGGTGGGTTGTCAATGCATGCATGAGCAAAGGTATGATTTATTCACATAACATTTGTAAGTAAAGATTACCAATCCCTTGCCAACTTACTTGTTGGCATTTCTGAACATACGCCATCTCGAGCAAAGTGGAAGGCGTGGGAGGCCGGCCAATACATCCTAAATTTCCTCGAGGCACATGAGCATATGTGGTTTTTCCATGCATGAGTAAGCGAAGGTGGGTTTGTACATGCATGCATGACCAAAGGTGAGTTGTCAATGCATGCATGAGCAAAGGTATGATTTATTCACATAAAATTTGTAAATAAAGATTACCAATCCCTTGCCAACTTACTTGTTGGCATTTCTGGACATACACCATCTCAAGCAAGGTGGAAGACGTGGGAGGCCGGTCCATACATCGTTAAACGTCCTCGAGACACATGAGCATACATGTATGTGGTTTTTCCATGCATGCCTGAGCAAAGGTGGGTTTGTCCATGCATGCATGCCCAAAGGTGGGTTGTCAATGCATGCATGAGCAAAGGTATGATTTATTCACATAACATTTGTAAATAAAGATTACCAATCCCTTGCCAACTTACTTGTTGGCATTTCTGAACATACACCATCTCGAGCAAGGTGGAAGGCGTGGGAGGCCGGCACATACATCGTTATACTTCCTCGAGATACACATCAAAGACAGCCTTTAAATTAAAAGTACTGCACAATCTAAACACGACGGTAGTCAACGTTGATTATAGCAAAATGTCATCTTATACTCGTTATGGTTATTGCTGTCCTTTCCTGTATTGATTAAGAATGTGTCCAGATGGAATCGGATGGGAAATCGATTTATCATGTAGTTAAGCTGATCGGTGTCCCGTCTGCTGTTTTATTATCCACTGTTGGACCAAACCAACTTTTCAGCCTAAACTCACTTAAGGTGTAGTCTTAAAGACCAAAATTATCCTGGTAGATTTACATCATTATTGGTTTTTGCCACAGACGCTTGGGTTAAGTAGAGCGATTCTGATTCATATGTGGATCTTGTAAACATCCACTTTCTTTGTATATCCACATGCTATGAAAAATCCTACATACATACGGCATAGGTTTAGTCACTCATCAAACACATTACAAAAATGTCAGTTTTCACTATATATCTTATAAACTACAAGATACCAGTCTCCGGAGAACGACATATCGCGGAATAAATCTCTTTAACACCACCTTTAATAAAAGTAAGAAGCCTCCCATTGATTTATATTTTTACAACAGATGCACCTGTACACCATATACTTTGGTTAAAAGAAAAGTTAAGGTTTAACCTCTTGCCTGACACAATAGAAGGTGACATTTGATTTGATGAGAATTTTATCAAGGTCCGTCCAAAAGAGCACTTATGTTAGCTTAATATCTGGATGAGACCCCGGCATGTCTCCCGTCATGCCTAAAAAACAAAATTTTGAAGCCAGAAATAGGAGAAATTTACCTGACTGCAATTTCCAGCTAGTATAGCCAAAGGTTGAATTTGATTGGTTACCAAAGAGTAGGCCAATCACGGCGACCAATGAGATCTAAGTGTGATTGACCTAGTTTAGAAGGTGACACATTCAGTATCTTTGTTTTATACTTATTTTAAGATTATCCGACACTCAACTCAACCCAGGTCCGAGAGACATAAAGTTCTCATGTGGTGTCTGTCAGAATGAAGCTATTGGAGTCAGAAAGTCATCTGTTGTGACGAATGTGAAACACGGTACCACTAAAATGTATTAATATGAATGAAGAAGTTTTCTTACAATACACAATATCAGATAATGATATGTCGTTCACCTGCTTCACTTGTGATATACCATTTTTTGAACCAGTCACTTTAAACCAGCTCACCACAGTTCATTCTCGAGTTGTCAGGATCATAGCGTACAATCAATTGTCAACAGTGGCATCTCTGAGCCTGAATGTGTATCAAGCTGTATCAGTTCGAATGTGTCCTTCATATCAAAGTCATGTAGCAGCACTTCTAGCAAATAAAATTTAAAGACCACAATTCTCAAGCCCAAAATCCAGACAAACTCAAAAGCTCCCTACCAGTTACACCTGGATTGCTAGCCGTATCATTCAGAGCGTCTCCAGTCCCACAAATAAGGCAAGTTTTTAGAAAAGTGACATTATCTGAAAGTGTAAAACCTGGTTGAAACCATCGATCTATGACGCAGAAATACTGCCACCTAACCCTGAATGCAATATATATTGCAAATACAGGTCTGACGGCTTTGACAGAAGTCCCACACTTATCAAAGACAGTATTGTCGGCGAATTATGTGATATGTTTTCTCGAACATGCATCAACAAGAAACTACGCATCACTGGTTTAGCATTCATGCCTACCAGCCATGGATCTCAAGAGATATTAGTCATATAGTTTCGTCCTGCTTAGAGATCGGAATTCAGCACTAAGTGAGAAAAATGCAAACAATCAAGCTCCAAATTCAACGTGCAAGGAGATCTGCACATGACAAACATTTCAATGGTATGCTGTTTGATGACCACGAAAACCCAAAGATGGTCAGATACTGCATTAAGTCAAGGCGAAAGGATAATCGGGGCGTATCAACGCTGAAGAAAGACGGTCTTAGATTTTGCGATGCGTAACAGAAGCATACATCATCAACAATCAGTTTTCTTCAGTATTTTCTAGCAAGGTTTTGCACACCACCCATGGAAAACTATTTTTATCTATCTGACTTTTAAGAAGGGAAATAATTTTACACCATAAAACTAGTTCCAATATCTTTAACTTTAATCTTGTGTAAAAAAATCATTGTTTTCAACAACATTATATCTCACTTTGATTATTTCAGCATCCTTACTGACCGTCGTCGTTCCTGCCAGTTTCAACAAATTTGTATAGATGTACTTGAAACATTACCTTTTACGGGAGTGACCGCTTTGCATTGTCTATTCTAGGACTCGCGGTTGAGGGATTTATCATATTTTTTCAAAGATCTATTCACAAAAGAATAGTTTTATGAATAATTTTCATTTCTGAAAATATATGGTCATAATATTGAATAACATCTTTAAAGGTAAAATTTCCGTCCGCACCTGAGTGCGGGGTTCTTATTACATGCCATATATTTTCTATATCAGTGGGTGAGCAAGAATTTGATATTTGCCGTTTTTCGACAATATATACTTTATTTTATGTTTTTCTATGATCCGAAAATATGTCTGTCTGATTCACATGTATAATGACGACAATTAAAAGTTGAGGGCCCTTACGAAAATGTACCGGCTGATCCTACGATGCCGGTGATTTAAAGCAAGTGTGTATGCCGAAATCGTTGAACAGTCGATACGGATTTGTTCAGGTCGGCATATATACATTTATCAGATACTAAATATGCACCGCAGAAATTTGTCTTTTTCGACGTTGGTAATTTTGAGTACGTCCCTGGTAACGTCAGCTATGGACGCCGCCATCTTGGAAATCAACGCGACGTCACTTTGCATTACGCCCTATAGCGAAAATCACAAAAATGCGGATTTTTACGTTTTAGTAAGAAATTATAGAAAAATGAAAAACATGCCTGGAGATATTAAATTTCCAGATATAAATATGCTATAAAAAGCAAAAATACATGCAACAGCGACAATAAACTAATGGTCCAAAATTAGGTGGAACAGACTTTAGACAGGGTTATACAGGTCACAACGGCTATTGATAAGATTAGTTTTATATAAATATACGGTACTTTTAGCCCATTCTCGCAGATTTATGATAAATAAAATGATTTCGTACAAGTGACCGAAAACAGCCTTTAATTAATTATTGATTCAGTTAGATCTAAGATTCTATATCCTCTGTGTTACAATATCTTGCCGTTAATCTACACGCACATATCATGACACAACGTATGTATTTACATAAAAAATGAAAACTTCGACTTTAAGGAATTTTCCGTTGGTTTCGTCAGGCAGACTTATTGCAAAAGGTTACATAGTGATTTTACCTTACCATAAAATGTACTTTCAGAGTTTGTGTCCATCTCCAATGGATTTGAGATAGGCAGCATTTTTGATTTCAGCCCTATAACGTTAGTAAATAGTGTACTGGAGTATGTGAGTTGAAGATACTCGCAAGAAGAATTCAGAAAAAGCAAAGGCCTACAAATTTAAGAAGATACTTATTGCTTATATCGTATTCATTCTACTAAAGGTCTTCCTAAATATGCGGTTTTATGTTATCTTGTCCTGGTGCTATTATTCAGTATTTCATCAACAATGTTTTAATTCTTTTTAAACGTTTGTTATTGAAAGAAGTGAATAGTTAACATTGATTATAGATTTTAAAACATTTTTGTAGATTTACTCACACATGTTCATCAGTATTTATTTAGTATCTGGACGTATACAGTGTATAGAGGCATGTTTACCTATACAAATGGAGCAGTGATCAACGAATATGAGGCTTTTGTACCAGGGATCCCACTGAATTATGGAAGTTTTTTCACAAACTCGCATATTTGATGCGAAGTTTGTGACATTTCTTGGTGGGCATTACCACCCATTTCTTGCATATAATGACCCTTACAGCAGTGTATTCAGCTTTTGTCATTTTTGTATAAAAATTAATAGTTTTATTAAAAAATATTCCTAATAGAAATTTAAAGACTAAGTAATTGTATAACAGAAACGCACCCATGCATTGACCAGAAAGCACGCAAAAATATTTATTGATTGATTAATTTACTGATTTTCTTACTTATTTTTTAGATTTATTTATTCATTCATTTATTCTATAATCATCATGTTGCGCCACTTTCCCTTTACTTGACGAAGCGTTCTAGGACATGCCTAGACATCATTTACAGTCTCTGTATTTTCATAAATTAAACCCTGTCTTTAAAGACTTTTAGTCTTTCGTTAAACATCAATTCATGATATATAAACTATTATGTAACTGCTACATGCAAGATTGATTGCTACAACTTCGTGAGTTATTATACAAATAAACTATGGATGCCCTTTCGGCGTCATTTTCGGCGACTAACAGAAGGCATCGTTTCAATCAAATAAGTTTTGAAACCAAGTAAAACTCGAAGAACAATTTCAACTTAAAAAAAGTGTCACTGAGGCCTTGAAAATCATCATTTGAATTTAGTTACCGGTTACAAGCTCAACTGAACAAACCTATATGCCGAAACAAGGAGTAAAATACTTATAGAGCCTGCTAAATTCAAGACTTAAATATTTGTATAATATATTTATACATGTCTTATCAGACATATATATGTTCGAACAACTCCACTACTTATTTAACATGTTTATGCCAAAAATGAGTGGCCTGAACTTTAACAATTTAGACATAATTGCTGCAACACTAAGAGCTAAAGTATTTCAAGATCAGCTGCCATGTATTCACCATTTCCTGTCTTCCAGCGGCACCGATAACGAATTTCGAACAATTTCTCTTTTGTGTTTTTAAGCACAATATTGCTGCGTAGTTTCGCGGCTCCATGTCTTTGCCTGTAAGTGTTTTATATTTAATTCCTGGAACATTATTCATTACATACCCATACAACAGAACATCGTCAAAAGGAAAGAAAGGACTCTGAGATGCAGATATATATAATGACGGAATTATGTCATTAGTCAGACTCACAAATTTTCCCATACAGTATTTCGTGTAGTACTTTTTTCCCTTTAAGTGATTTTTACTAAGATACCACTTGCTTGATTTACGTCTACAAATTAAACCCTTTCTATAATCACAAACAACATTGGCTGAACTCAACGATTTAATTTGCCAAAGCTTTCGAAAATATATGAACATATTCACCAAAAAGTCATCATCAACTTTTAAAATTATCTCTGCATTTCTACATCGTTCTGTTAACCATTTGTAACACATCACTCCTTTGTGAGTAAGATTGTAATACGTGTCAACAAAATCTCCTTGCAATACATCGTTGTGCTGTTGAAATTCTTTATCTATGGCGATTTGAATGTGATAATGTCTTGCCATCCCGAGAAGAAAGAGGACTTTGACAGTTCCCAAGTGTGGATAAAACGTGTCATTCGTCCATGTGTCCCTCATAGCTTGTCTTCGTTCAAAATGGTTTGGTGCTGAATTTACTACAACAATCACATTTAAGTGTTGAACAGATGTGCACAGCTCTCTATTCTCAATTAAATAAGCAAAGTTAGTTAGAGGACGCGTAGGGTTTGTCCAATTTATATGTTGACTTAAATGTGACTGCATTATTACGGTGTATTTTAGATCCTGATCAAAATGATTGTTGTCTATAAATGAAACATTGTATTTTTCAAGTCTGTCATATTTGTCATTTAATTCATCTGATACAGTATTAACTTCTGACGTTTTAGGTAATAATTTGAACTGATTACCTTTTTGTTCAATCATTTCATAGACAAAAAAACAGATAGCGAACAGAAACAAAGCGCCTAAGCGAAACCTATTCCTTCGTGACATCAAACACGCCATTTTTATTCATCCGACAGTAGCAGGCACCAATAAATGGTTAAATGAAATCGACCATCGATTGACCAATTTATCGATAGATGTTGTGTGTAGCATCTCAATTTTCTAAAGGAATATTGTTATGTTTTTCATTGTTGAAAATAAACAACGTATCACATCTTCAGTCACAGTCGTTCAACGGGTTGTATAAATGCTATTACATTAATTATACGACTTTTTTTGAACAGACACTTACCGGTTATATCAGTTGTTCATACGTAGGTCTCAACACACCCTTAAAAACATAAGCAAAGTCACTCTGCGCTTATGAGATTCGTTTATTAGGCAACAAGGGATGAAATAAAAATGCACAAGCATTCAAATACATCTATACAAGTAACATAACTCGCTATATAACTTCAGAATACATTATGAATATGAATCATCTGTTTTTACCCCTCTCGGCATGTCGATTTCAAACAGACATTTCCATTTCCTGTCAATAATTGTAGCAAACAGAAGATGATGAACATGATCCTATTTCCGTCATAGGAATACTGGCCGCCCAGGAAACACCTCCTTTTATTTTTTATATTTATCATTTACATTGAGGTAGGAAACTTGTTTCCGTAGCAAGTCACAATTAAATGACAATGCACGAAATGCTCCTTAAAACATTTCTCAGACTATTCCTCTTAAAATATGACAACGCATATGTCAACATGCCCAACATAGTAATACTTGTCGGATAGTCTACTTTAAAATAAATTTTTGAACTCAAACCCGAACTTGAATTTGAAGATATAGAACACATAATTTAAAGATCTCCGTAGAACTGACAAACAAAGGCTTTTACCCGCCTTTAGTTTTACGCGATCACGTGACATCGCACAAAACAAGTTGTGATACGTCCGATTTGAGACAAGAGTTCTCTACTAAACCCTGTAACGTTTATAGAAATAACGAAGTTTAGTAGACGATTAAACATTCAAATGCAAATGCATACTGTAACAGTATAAATAACTTTTCAAAATTGTATCTATAAACCTAAACATCTGGTTATCATAAGTTTCTTATCAAGAGATTCACAAATATGCCCATCTTTAGCTTGGTCCGTTTTCCAGCATTAAATACGTCTATCGGAAAGACCGACGATGTTTGCAGGAGAGGTTGCCCAAATGGCTCGCAAAGTATGAGTGTTTTGTTTTAAGGGGTGAAATTCAAAATAACAAGAAATTTTATTGACCCAGTTTTTGTGTCGCCCTTTCGGAGGAAAGGCGTTGCATAGGGATCTCTTTGTCCGTCGGTCCGTCCGTCCGTCCGTCCGTCCGTCACACAAACTTAACGTTGGCTATAACTTTGCCATTTCTTAAGATTTCTTCATTAAACTTTACAATTGTATTGCTTATGACAAGGATCACGATGCCGCAGACATTTGTAGGTCAAGGTCATATTTGGCAGAGTTATGCCCCTTTTTGTACTTAGATTTTGTCACGAAAACTTAACGTTGGCTATTACTTTGTCATTTCTTACGATTGCTTCATCTAACTTTTAAATTGCATTGCTTATGACATTAGGGTCCTGATGCTGCCAAATTTTGTAGGTCAAGAAAACAAAAATAATATCAAACAGGGAATGCCACGTACCAAAAACGCAGCCTCCCCAAAACGAACCCCACAGCACCCAGAAGTGCACACCACACACACACACACACACACACACACACACACACACACACACACACACACACACACACACACACACACACACGACACACACACACAATCATGTACACACACACATATACACTACCAACACACACCAGCATACAAAGCAAACACACGAGGACAAAACGAACAATTAAAGGAACACAGTGGGGCACCGCCTTGGAACGGTCAGTGGCAAAAACACCACTGGGGAGCTTAAACCGGTTTATGGTGCGCACCCAACCTCACTCTTACCCCCACCATGTTCCAAAGTCACAGGACAGTGTAAATAAAAGTAATCCCTGCTAGGTGAATCTCTAACACACGCAATGGAAACAAAAGGCATGGTATGTAAAACACAAAAATACTCGTGTATAAATATATAAAAAGCAAACCTTGAGAACCAAGGTCATATTTGACAGAGTTATGCCCCTTTTTATACTTAGATTTTTGCTATAACTTTGCCATTTCTAAAAATTTCTTTATCAAACTTTCAAATTTTATTGCTTATGTCAAAAGGGTTGTGATGCCGCCAAATTTTGTAGGTCAAGGTCATATTTGACAGAGTTACTCCCCTTTTTGTACTTAGATTTTGTCACGAAAACTTAATGATGGCTATAACTTTGCCATTTCTTAAGATTTCTTCACCTAACTTTCAAATTGTATTGCTTATGACATAAACGTTATGATGCCGTCCAATTTGGTAGGTCAAGGTCATATTTGACAGAGTTATGCCCCTTTATGTACTTAGATTTTGTCACAAAATTATTGGTAATTCTGACAAAGCGTAAGAGGGCGACACAAGTGTTCTACTGAACACCCATCTAGTTTATGGAGACTAACATATTGCTAGTTAATTTCTGGAAAACTAATGATGGGTCAATGACTAAAGTTTTTCGCAATATTAATATTTAGTGATACATTATCAGATAAAGTGCTTACTGCAGAATTAGCTAGGATTTTCATATTGTAAATGTTCAAGTAGGTGGTGTATGTTTCAGAATGGGTATCAATCTTTAATCTCTTCTAGTGTAGTATGTCATACTTTAGTATGAAAAATTAGAGAAAGTGGTATTTCTATCATTATCTGAATAAATATTACGCTCCTTATTATTACCCAACCCACTTTACTAAAAAATATTTTGAATAAAAATTTTTGATCAATGAATATTTCATGATAAAGGAATAACAAGGTTTTTTTTAGATATTTTGCCTACAGTTTGATTAAAACCTTTGTTTTAGAGTGCAAAAATAAAAAAATGGGGATCAATGTGCATATAAGAAAGAAATTCAATCAAAACTGACAAAAATGTTGGTTTTTTTATTTCGACGAGCTTTGGGATATGACGGTATACGATTTTAACTAGCGCCTCCTGCATATTTGGTAATGATTCATCTCTTGTCCTTTATTCTTTTTAATTCCTTCCGATTTTAGTGGTCTGTAACGAAGAACCATAAAAGGAACTAGTTATTAATGAATGTTTATATCGTAACAATTCTCCTTGTAATGCAGTTTTAATTAAGTAAATATCTTAAAGAGTTTTTAGAAATTAATATTTTTGAACCCCTACCCCCATTTTGGAATATGACAAAATTTGTCAATTTAGTCACAAAATATGAGGTCAAAATATTCTCAATTTTTTACGCTAAAATATTCCTATTGTGTCTAAGTTTACTACTACATAATTGTTTTTTCCAGTTAACTCATCATTTTTAAAATATAACAAATGTAAACCCCCCCCGCCCTTTCTGAAGTGCAAAAAGATCCAAAACCTCAAAAAAAACCCCCAAAAAAAAAAAAAAAAAAAAAAAAAAAAAAAAAAAAAAAAAAAAATTAACTCTTAGTAAACAATACATTCTTTAGCTCTAGGTAGCTTTTTTTTCTTTTGTGAATAAGCAACCAACTGTGAAAAATATCAGTCGTCACTATCTCCGCATCTTTTAAAAAAAAAAAGTTTTTTTTTTTTTAAAAAAAAAAAACATTCGGGTACTACAATAATCTTATGTCGTTTAAATCTGATGCAACGGAATAAATATCATTCTTTAATTCTTTTAAAAAAAAAAAAAAAAATAAAAAAAAACCACAAAAAAAAAAAAAAAAAAAAAATTAAAAAAAAAAAAAAAAAAAAAAAAAAAAAAAAATCTCCCCAAAAAAAAAAAAACCAAAAAAATTCCGTTTAACAAAATGGAATTAAAATTAAAAACCCCAAAAAAAAAAAAACCAAAATGTGGTATTAAAAAAAAAAAAAAAAAAAAAAATTAAAATTATTTTAAAAAAAAAACAAACCCACCCATCCGTGTTTAACAAGGAATGGTCGATTCCATGCAATTAAATTCAACTACCCACAAACAAAAAAAGAGGTGAATAAACAAACAAAAAAAAAAAAAAAAAAAAAAAATTGCCATAAACAAAAAAAAAAAAAAAAAAAAATCAAAAAAAAACCCACCACCAAAAAAGGCAATGACAATGACAATGACAATATTTTATTCGCTTTAAGACCTCCGGCCCATGCAAAATATATATGCATTTACAAATATGTATACAAAGTATAGCATGTGCAAAGTTCAATCAATTTGATAAAGTACATTTATTACAGGCAATGGTTAACAATATGTAGTTATAACTCATGCATACAATTTTCTCTTTTTTGAAAGGCATGGTATAAGAATACAGCAACTGACTTAATCAATTCTTCGTTTTTAGATGACATAAGCATATTAAACTTGTTAACATTTGGTCGGGTATAATACTTTTGTGGTATATACGAAACACGTAAATCTGAGTAGCAGGTACATTTTAACAAGAAGTGATATTCATCTTCAATACTATTAGTATCACATAGTTTACATAGTCTGTTTTGTCTTGGAATATTTGCATCCTTCCTTTCCTTTTTCTTGATTTTGCATCCTTCCTTTTCATTTCAAGGTCATGACTACCTATTCTGAAATTTACATAGATGTATCTGAACTTTCTAAGATCTAAGACATCTAGGTAAGTTTCAAAAACAAAATCATTTTTGTACATTTTATAACTTATAAGTTTCGGATTAATGTTAACAGTTTCACACCAAAAAAATAATATAAAAGGAAATTTCATACAAAACCCCCCCAACAAAAGCCCCCCCCCCACACCCACACACACAAAAAACTCCTGTGTACTGACATCTTTAAGTCTGTTTTGGAACATATTCAAAAAAGAGTTTTCAAATTGTACATTTTGATCATACCATACATAACCAAATCCGAAAGTCTGTAAACATATTTTGACAGAAGTAGCCCAATTTACACACCCATACCTGTCATCATTTAGCATCATATTATAACATTTTTTCACAAGTCTTTCATTAGGCATTTTCAAAATTTTTAGCCAGTACTTTAAAGCCCTTTTATCTTTTAAATGTTTTTATATACAATGGATATCTTGCACAGTCACCCAAGACTGCCGAGTTTGATGCATTTTGTTTGGCACACATAAACCTTTTACATGCATAATATTGAACTCGTTCAAGTTCTTCAAATTTGCCTAAGCCCCATACTTCTGATCCATACAATAACTGGGGACAAATTTTACAGTCAAACATTTTATAGAAAATAGATTTAGGTAATTGACCATGTTTATACAATGTATGTAAAATTGATATCAAGACTCGTTTTCCTTTAACACACAATTCATGAACCATACTATTCATAGACATCTGCTGAGTAAAGGTTAAGCCAACATAGCAAAATCTATTTACAACTTCTAATTTAGTGTTATTATAAGACCATTTTTCATTTCTGGCTAAAATTCCACCATTTTTAAAAACAACAATTTTTGTTTTCTTTTCATTTACCTTTAACATATATCTATTACAAAACTCGGATAGAACATTTAGTTGTTTTTGTAGACCATAAACAGTGTCAGACATTAGTGCTATATCGTCTGCAAACATTAAAAGAAATAATTGCATAGTATCAGGGTGTAATTGAACGCCCTTTATATCGTTTTCAGACAAACATCTTTCTAATTCATCTATGAAGAAACAAAATAAAATGGGACTAGCTATACACCCTTGTTTCAAACCTACAGTACTTTGTATATATTCGCTTCTTGTGTAATTACATCTAACACATGACTTAACTGTACCATACATACTCTGAAATGCACTGAATAAATAACCCTTTAAACCATTTTCCTTTAAAATGTTCCACAATAATTGTCTATTTATAGTATCGAAACATTTTTGAAAATCTACAAATGCGACGTATAATTTACGTCTTTTCTTTCCAAGAATATGGTCCACAACTGATTTAAGGATGAACGTGTTATCTATGGTAGAATAACCAGCTTTAAAACCCGCTTGGTTTTCAGAAATTTTATGGTACATTTGTGCAAAGAAATTTAATCTATTTACAAGAACACAACAATATATTTTACTCAGAACATTTTGCAGAGAAATTCCTCTGTAGTTTTCTACATTATTTACATCACCCTTTTTATGTAAAGTAACGATAATAGATTCGCTCCAACTATCAGGATATTCCCCTGAAGCAAACAATCTGTTAAATAATCTAACTAATACAGGTGTGATACTGTCTATACCGTATATAAAGAATTCTGGAATAATGCTATCAGGACCAGGTTTCTTGCCTTGTTTTAAATGTTTAATTGCTAATCTAACCTCATCATCTGTTATTACTGAATTAAATATATGGTTTTCAACTTCAGTATCAGGTTCATCTATTGAAATATCAATTGCTCCACCATTGTTATCGTTGGCAACATTTGGATTTAATAAACCTTCAAAATATTCAACCCATTCAGTAGTGCTTATATTATTTGTAACATTGCTCTTACGATTCGATAACCTTTTCAGCTTGGACCAAAAGGATTTCGGGTCGTTAACACAATTTGTTAAATCGTTTAATTCATTCGCAAAAAAATGTTTACTTTTAATGTCACACATGGTTTTGAATTCAATTCTCGTTCGTAGATATAAATTAAGGTTTTCGGCTGATCTGTTTTGTCTGTAATTTTTCAAAAGTTTGTATTTCCGCCGCTTCATATTTAGACATTCCTTGTCAAACCACTTAGGACCAGATTTTTCAAATTTTCGCTTCACTGGACGAATATATTCTGAACCAATTTCTCTAAGCATTTCGACGAAATTTGAAACACAATCATTTACACTGATATTTAGATTATCTATATTGGAAATTATTGTGTGAAGCATTTTATTACTGAAAAAATCCTGAACTTTATGTTGAAACGACTCTTTAGATCTGGCATTCAAATTGTATTTCGTTTCTGTATATTCGGAATCGGTTTGTTTTTTGGCCCTTTGTATTTGATCCCAAAAGTTACTGATATTGGAAAATGTGAAGATTCTGTTCTTTCTTCAACACAAAAATTTCTTATCAAGTTCACAGTATCTTTGGACAACAAAGAATAGTCTATAACACTGAATGTGAAGTTCCCAATATTATTGTCATCACCAATCCTGCCATTCATAATATATAACGCATATGTTTTACACAAGTTTATTAAATGCCGTCCTTGTGTATTAATTGTTTTATCACAAGACTTCCGGTTTTCGTCAACAGGACATTCATATATTTCATTATATTCTTCAAGGGTTGGTATCCCATATTCAATATCAACAGTTTCGCTTAATTCACCACAGCGTACATTCAAGTCTCCCATTATAACTAGATTTGTTGCATTGTATTTAGTATAAATTGATAATAGTTCATCTTCTAGAAGAAACATACCTTTTACTTCTTTATTTAAATAGAACGGCGAGTCGATTGGCGGCAGGTAGACAAACATTATGTATACATTTTCGTCTAAATTTACAAACGATTTATCAAGCTTTAGTAAAATGCCAATGCAACAGGTTTCTTCTACACGCTCTACATATTTCATAATATCATTTCGACAGTAAACTGACATACCACCCATAGCACGACCATGTTTTGAATGTTTCACAGCAGGCAAGAAAAAACAAGTGTGTGTATCTAAAAGATGTTTCGTATTTTCGTTATTTTCTTCCCTAGTTTCGGCCAAACCAATAATGTCAAAACATTTTAAATAGCTTAGTAAATCCTCGAATTCAATTTTTCTCGAAATACCTTCAATATTCCAAAATACAATTCTTAACTGTTCTAATTGTGGGCCTTGACCGGACTGCTAATCAACGTTAATATCTTCATGGTCATCGCTTGAACTACTTTCATTATTCAAAATGGCATTAAGATTGTCTGAACTATTTTGTGTGATCCTCCTTTTAGCATTGATGAAAACTCGTCGGTTTTATTTTCAGTTCTGATGTGC
>JAFMSR010000004.1:57423224-57453224 GCA_022818135.1 Saxidomus purpurata | reverse complement strand
GCTAGTGTATTGACCTGCTAGCCTACAGTTCTTATTTACTCCCGCACAGATAATGAAATATAGAAATACAAATAATATCTGTATATATACACCAGTCGCATGAAAAACTTTTGTTTAAGAACCTAAATATTATTTTTGATTGCTTCAAGTAAGTCTTAAAATACCTTTACCTTGTTTTCCTTTAAGCAGGCCAAGAAAATTCAGGATTAACGTCATACAATGTTTTGATTCCGGGAGACAAAACAATGAATGAAAACGTTGACGTCATCACACTGACGTCATTACTCCACGTTAAAACGTTGTACAGTTCAGATTAACGGTCCGTTTTGAAATCGATTGTCTGCTTTGTAAGGTTCTGAATCTGACGTCTTCTGCATAGTGTCACAGTCGGGTATTTTTTAAAATATTTTATGTATTAGATGATTAAACTAAAATAAGTTTGTATAATATAGTTAGGCATGATATTTTGACTTGTTGCCCAAATGGGGGAGTGAATTCCAACAGCCACTATTTATGTTATTTTACACATTACCGCCGAACTGAAAAAAGGCGAAGCCCGAGTGAATTATTACGCAGGCACATTTCCGATTTCTTAATTAATGCTAGGTCTTCAATAAAATGATCTGTCTTATAAACTGGTTAAACTGTTCACCATTTTACACTGTTAAGAATCAGAAATAAGAAATATAGCTGTATTGTATTTGATAAACTTTGCATGTGTTAACCGATACTAACTTACACAATAATACGGTTTGTGAAATTTTGAAACATGTGAACATGTAGGTTTGAGAAAAAAGATGTTAAACAGTACAGCAAAAATAAAAAACAATGCACTTACACAATAGTTTATATATCGGCAATAAAAACTGTTAAATTGTCTAAATATATGGATAGTATCCCAAAATTTTAGTGTTGCAATATTCATCTGTTAACAGCACAATCAAAATAACAGTAGTTCATACATCAGTCGTTACAGTATAGTACTCAATTCAATGAAATACCACCAGAGCGGTGGTGTAGAGGTTAAGGTGGCGGCCGCTCATCCCGGGGGTTGCGGTTTCGAGCCCCACTGGGGTCACGACGTACTTCCTCTTAAGACACCAGTTTATCATAGTGAAGCGTCGTCTTTCATTGTAAGACAATACTTTTGAGGAAAAATCTCGTATTATATTTATTGTATATATGGAAAATTGAAGATCATTTCAACATACATCAGCAATCTTTATGAATTCTGTTTCAATTTTTTAAAGATTTTAAGATATCTTAGGGTCGCCAACAAGGATGACCGACAGAAGGATTTTTTGAAATTCTGCTATTTTCAAAATATTTTAAGACTTTCTGTCTATAGTTCTATAATGCATTTTCCCTTAAAGGTTTTAACTACCTGTATGTCTATCTGTCTAACTATACGTCCGTCACTGTCCTGTCAGCTCCATACATGTTGAACCGCTTGAAGGTTTTAAAAGAACTCACCACAGTGTTTACCACATTGAGAAAATGTGCAGAGCGCTTATTTTAGCTACCTTGGTTCAAGGTCAAGTTACGTCATATGAAAACAGAAAACTTCCGTAAAAAGTATTGACCTTTGCTTTCTGTAAATATCTATTATTCAAATATTCGTCTAAATTTTGCAAAAAAAGAACTGTGTGTGCTCTTTAACTCTGGATTATACCTGAGAAAGGTAATTCTGTGCAAAACCCACAATTCATAGAATTACGCACTGTTGTTAGGTATTGAAAATACATAGTTTTTCTGTCGCCCTTTCGGAGAAAAGGCGAAACATAAGGATCACTTTGTCCATCCGTCCGTCGGTCCGTCCTTCCGTCACATAAACTTAACATTGGCCATAACTTTGCCATTTCTTAAGATTCCTACATCAATCTTTGCAATTGTATTGCTTATGACAATGGGTCATGGTGCCGCCTAATTTATATTTCAAGTTTATTTTTGAAGGAGTTATGCAACTGTTTGTACTTATATTTTATCATGAAAACTAAACGTTGGCTATAACTTTGTTATGTCTTAAGATTTCTTCATCATACTGTCAAATTGCATTGCTTATGACAACAGGGTCGTGATGTCGCCAATTGTGTAGGTAAAATTCATACTTGACAGAGTAATGCCCCTTTTAGTACCGACAAAGCGTTAGACGGCGACACAAGTGTTTGACTGAGCACCCATCTAGTTACTGCTTAAGTTTGTGTTTTAATGACGGATAAGGTAATTAAAAAATGTGTTTACTAAATTTACTTTTCTTCAAGTCCATAACACGGTCCTGAGTCTCTGCAACATAATTTATTATTTTATGAGTGTTTCAGTAAAAGCCTTTATTAAATATGTAGGAATTAGAATATACCGAATTATTGTGTCAATAGGCAAAGCACTAGAACAGACACTGGTGTTAATTTACACTATTGAAAATGGGTGAGTGTACGAAAAAAATTTTCATATTCTGCGAATTTGTCATCGTCGAGCAACTGTAGCTTGTTTATTATTTCGCGAGTCATCTAAAATGAGTTTCCAATTAGCAGAATACTGTTTCTACATATTTCAGGAGTAGGTGCACATTCATTCTCCAGCTGAGATACAAAATAAAAATGAAATCGACAATATACAATAGAAGTCGTCATGGAGAAATTTAAATCGACGATACAGAGTTACAAAAAGGCAGTGACACTAATCTCAAAGTCTTTAAAATTCTCGAGAGTCACTTAATTATAAAATATTTCATTTTTTTATCTATGTCAGCTCAGTACTCTTCGCCAAACATTGCTGTATATTATATTGCTACTGGGTTTTTCACTTTTCGTCTGCTTATCACCTGCATTTCTATTGTTACTTTCTCGTTTTTCCCCTTGTGTACTTATTGTCATCGGACAGTTGTTTTCCCATGGTACTCTACGGTTCTCTTCACAATTTACTTAGCTATTACTGGGTTGTTACTCAGCTACTCTGTCATTGTATACTCCGGACACGCTAGTTTTTGCCCCTAGAATTGCCGTTTTACCAATGTTTCTACTTTCGGACTTTGTCACAAGTTAGCTGAGACGTACTCGGTACTAATTAAAAAAAAATTAATTAACATTGCAGATTTTGTCGAACGATGATATGAAATGACCAGTGATAGATGAGGGATGCAATGAAATGAAGTGAAGAGTCTAGCTACCGGCAGGATTTTAAACCCACGACCTTTCGCTCTTGCTTCAAGTGCAGTCACAACTGAGCTATAGAGCACTAATAGTTTGACTTTTCTACCGACAATTAAATTATCGGAGAATTATCATTTAAATTTTTTTCAGCGCATTGTGCATTATCTTCCTTTTTTATTTCAATTTAGGAATTTTTCTGGATATATTTTGTACCACCCTCCGAAAAGAATGGGCATTACACAAATCCGAATATACTTTCATTTCCCTTCAAAAATGATATTAAAAAAACAGTCTGCTTTTTCATGAAATAACATATGAACGAAATGAAAACATATGTATACACAATCTACTTATAAACCCATTCAGATTTATATGAGAAAAAAAGAAAATAACGAGAGATGAAATCGATATAAAGGAGTTTATTGCAATCATTACCTTAGTCAGAAACTTATTTTGTAACTCAGTATCATCTGTCAGAATTTAGACAAACTAATAATGTTTTCTTAATACGAGGGTCTGCTAAATTCTGAGTTTTTATATCAATTATGTGTACTTCAATAGTAATAAATAAAAGTTATGTAATTTGTGTTATCAGTGTCAACTTTTCTCAAGATTGGCTTAGTAGTTTCAGATGAAACTTCATTTGAAGTGATTAGTGGACGTACACACCTTCGACGGTGGGGCTGACAATGAGCGGTCACTTTGTGATACGCTAAAAAAACTTCAGGCCGAAATGGATCAAATCATACACTTGTAACTGAGCTAACAATGTTTCAACACTGATGTTCTATACTTTTTTTTAAAGGTCTAACACCGTAATTACCAAAACAATTAACAAATTTTGATTAAACAAAGGAATAGTTTATGAAGAACTCGCTACTTGCTAAGCTGAACGGTTTGTACAGAGTAATACATTTCTTAACAATAAGGATAAAAAATGGAACACTTTGGTCGTAGTTATATTTTAAAAGAGCTTTAAAAAATTTCGTTTGAAACTGATACATGTACCTACGAATGCACATCTACGAATTAATGTCAAATCGTTTAATTTTCTACAGCATTTCATTATATTACATGTTATATATATCTTTCTAGCACTTTATCATATCAGTAAAGTGATAATTTCCTGATATACACAAATTTTATCCGTAACTCAAAAACACAAAAAAAATAGGTGTATCCGTTTCATTTTCATTTAATAAAATTCTTTGATAATCGATTTACAGGAATAAAATCTGTCAATAAGATGCAAATTGAAAAAGTTCAAAATATATCTATAAACCTATAGCCATATATGATATACATGATTTATTCGCATGACATCTAATATGTTAAATAGCCCTTCACTGAAATAATACAATCTTAATGAAAAAGTTCATCTTTTCCAGTGACACTTCAGATTTATGTGAATAAATTGATACACTCAAAAGTACGTTTTTAACATTTAAGAATTGAATCGCATATAAAATGTATTTACCATTTAACTAGGGATGGCAACGCATATCCACATTTCCGAACATTCGTTCAGCATCCGAATATCCGGATCCGATATAAGTATCCAAAACAAATTTCAGTTAAACACTTGACTATTTACGTGTTGTTTTCATGACAATATTTAATTTTCAATTACAGCCCATAAAGTGTCAGTTTACAATACCCGGTTGATTGATGACACTTTCTTCGATAGAAAAAAGACAGTATGCAAAAAAAGAGTTTCAATTTCAACGTGTGATTTGTTGAACATTAATTTAGATTTAGATTTTTTAATTTCGCCGAAACATGATAGAAAAGCGCAAATTTAAGCCATTGCAATTATGGAATATCTTTTTGAACTGCGTCCTGTTTACAAGTTTACTAGATGCTTTTATATTTCTAAATTAAAATAAAAAAAAACATTTCAGGTTGTTCTAAATTAACAATTTGCTTTCCCGGTCCTTCTATAGCCTCCTGCAGATCTATTAGTACTGGAAATGAATTTCTCAGGAAGCAGCAGAAAATTAAAGTAAACTTCTGTGTAACGACTTTGTCACCGAGAAAACGAAACCGAAAGTACAACAGTTCTTACAGAGTAAGCTCTGATAATAAAAACGTATATTATATGAAATGTAATTTATCCTAATTTAATGACATGAATGCTTGAATGTAAGAGCCATTAATGATCTGACTTAAAGATGTAAAAGTTAATTTCTCAGGAAAGAATATTCGCCGAAGGCTGGCCGAAAATCCGAATACCAACTTGTGTATTCGTTGGCATCCCTACATGAAACAATTTACAATTGCCATCAGGAATATGTGATGTACTAGTCCTTTTGGTTAACCAAAGCACACAACTAATGGTATGCCATCTGTCATACGTAGAACTATTCCTCGTCGGATATTAAAGGCGGTCAATTACTTTAAAGCAACCTTTTATGACAATCTTTACTTTTTGTATATTCTGTTAGAGATTTATTTAATGAACAAAAAGAGTTAGATAGAACATAGAGTTAGATCCCTATCAGAAATTTTATACATTTTATTAACTTTTATAAAATTTTGTTATATCTCCCCTTTAATATGAAAGTATTTATAACGTTAAGTATTTCTTTATTATTTCAATATAATTTCTACTTTTACATTTGAATTGGATAGATATACAAATATTTTAACATTCTGAACCAAAATGCAAGTTTTAGAACTACGTGTAGCTTCTGAATTCTTTTATTTTCAATCTATCTTGGATGCGCACCCAAGATAGGTAAGGGGCGTAATAATAATTTTTCAAATTTGAATTCCTAATGAATTCCATCTAAACATATACTTTTTAATGCAAATAGTTCACAAATAGAATACAATAGGTTTTATATTTATATATTTCCTTAGTCAAAGTATGTGTATCAAGTTTTTACTTATGATAAAATAACTCTAAATTGGTTGGGCAACCAGGATAGGGAAATCAAATTTTAAAAATACCTCCAGTGAAAATCTTACTTGAATTAAGCGCTAAGTGAACATAAATGAGTGTAAATGATCAGATGTTAAAGTTTCAAACAAATCTGTTACATGGCCAAGATCTGATTATATACCTTTAATGTTCACATATTGAATTGCCATTTTATGAGACAATTAGGAAACTATTTTTATTTAAAGTGGCATTATGCGCATCTTACTGCACATAGTGTATTTTTGGTGATAGTTTTATAAAAGCAATTTTTGGTTGCTGTGCATTGAAATGTGTTAAATTAATGATAATGCCGCATAGTATTTGAAGTTGGAGCTTTAGAATTAAAAAATCGGATTGATAAAATGATAGTTGAATATGTCGTTGTTGTTGTTGGTAGAGATTTCTGCAGTGGAAGGGAAACAACTCCTGCATGCAGTTGTTTTTTTCTAATCAATATTTTGAAAGTTAGCGGGAAGAGTTTGGTGTATTGGGTTAAAAGCTATTATTTCCTATACCCTTTTGATCACACACCTATTTCAGCTGGATCTGTACTTGTAAAAGAATGCGCATAATTTAACTTAAAAAAAAAACTTTAATCTTGCTTTAGAGTAAAAGAGTAATTCATATTCAGAAATGTGAACGTTCTCAGCATGTTTATGTAACCTTTTTTAAAGCAATGAATCGTGGACTTCTTTGTAAACGATATATGTTTCTAAAGGTGATCCTCTGTTTTATGTGTTTTGTTTTATATGTGACGGAGTTTTTAAAAAATACTCACAACGTGCATGAAGAATATGAAATCTACATGACTAACAAAACGCAGCGAAGTCTTGTTGCCGCAGTTAGCTGTGCGGCCATTTTAGAAGGAGATACTAACGAAATTGAAAAAGCTAAAAAGCTTATGAGAGCCAAAAAATACGCCCGTAAAATTGTTGAAGACGAGGAGTATATTCAGCTAACAAAATCATGTGGTACTTTCAAAAGCTTGCGAGGCTACAATGATTATTTTCCATCAGAAGAAGAGTCTCAATTTTCCATCGCTTACAGCATTTTACTTTATAAGGAAGTTGAGCAGGCCGAAAGATTACTACGTGCCATATATACACCTACCAATTATTATTGTTTCCATGTTGATGCAGATTCCCGAAAAGAAGTGCACGAGGCAATTCATTGCATTGCAAATTGCTTTGAAATGTTTTCGTTGTGTATAGGAAGGAACATATAGTTTACGCAGGTTTTACCCGTTTGCAAGCAGAACTTAATTGTATGGAACATCTATTACAAAAGAGGGATGATTGGAAATATTATATAAATGTGCCAAGTCAAGAATTTCCATTGAAAACAAACAAAGAAATAGTGAAAATATTAAAAACCTATAATGGTGCAAACGACATCGAGGGATTGACTGGTAAGCGTAAGTTGATGCACAGGTACAAATATAGATATATTTACCGGTATGTGAATAATGCTGTAAAACCAAAAATAATTAAAACAAATCAGATAAAAGAAAAACCCCCATATAACATAATTGTCGTGAAAGGTAGTGCGTATGGTGTTTTCAGTCGGAATTTTGTTCACTTTGTAATATTTGATAAAATTGCACGTGAGTTACTGGATTGGTTTCGAGATGTGCTCAGTCCCGATGAATACTACTGGGCAACCTTGAATTTCAACCATCACATTGGAACACCTGGGTCCTACTTTATTGGTATATATATTTATCATTTCAATCGGTTGCTTTAAAATTGTCATCGCACTTATGCACTTCAACAATGTACATTAATTAAGAAATAATCTATGGCTTGGAGTGCTTTATCGAAATTGAAGCATTCCCCGGAGGTAAGGTACCTGGCGGAATAATTCACGAAGGCGAAGCCCTCGTGAATTATTACGCAGGCACATTACCTCCGGTGAATGCTTCAATTTCGATAAAGCACTCCAAGCCATAGATTATTTCGATTCTTATAAGCCGAATTTATGAAAACTATCGTAACTACTACGGACCTTTTTCAGTTCGGCGGTAATGTGTAAAATAGCATAAATAGTGGCTGTTGGAATTCACTCCCCTATTCGGGCAACCAGTCAAGATATCATACATAACTATATTACACAAACTTATTTTAGTTTAATCATCTAATACATAAAATATAAAAAAAATACCCGACTGTGACATTATGCAGAAGACGCCAGATTCAGAACCTAACAAAGCAGACAATCGATTAAAAGCGAACCGTAAATCTGAACTGTACAACGTTTTAGCGTGGAGTAATGAGGTCAGTGTGATGACGTCAACGTTTTCATTCATTGTTTTGTCTCCCAGAATCAAAACATTACATACGACGTTAATCCTGAATTTCCATGGCCTTTTTAAAGGAAAACAAGTTGAAGGCTTACTTGACGCAATCAAAAATAATATTTAGGTTCTTAAACACAACTATTTCATGCAACTGATGTATTTATACAGATATTATTTCTATTTCTACATTTTATTTTCTGCGCGGGAGTAAATTAGAAAAGTCGGAAGAAGCTACTTTCATGTCCTAGATTCCGCCTTCTTTTCCGAGTGCTTTAATCCTATAAATGCACTCGAATTGACTATAGAAATATACCATAGGCATATTAGATTTATCGCTAGATGTACCTGACAACAAGTAGGGCAGTATCTTGTTTATTTTTGTAAGCATACATTTAAATAAAACATTCGAATTATCGTATGAATTCAAAGAAACTGTCATAAACATGTGATTCTAAGTGTTGTTAAAAGTCCACTAATAACCGAAAATTAAGTGACAGATATTTCAATGGCAAGTACATTACCTTATGCATGACACTGAATAATGAAGACTGACAGGTTAAAATTTACAGAAAATGTTTGGAAAACGAAGAAAAGTATGTGTATTATGTTGAAATCTCAGTGAATCGACAAAATGACCACCCAGGTCTTTTTAACTTTCTTCATAATGCATAGCAAAATAATTGTACATGTACTGTGATTTATTTAGAATTTCTACATACCAACTTTCATTTTTTATTAAAAATAACTGATTTCTGTGTTTTTTAGAGTATATTTTAATGTTCGCTTGTTGTTATATTTTCATCCTTCAGGGATTGTTATTCGTTCTAGGTTTAAGCTCCCCAGTGGTGTTTTTGCCATTGACCGTTCCAAGGCGGTGCCCCACTGTGTTCCTTTAATTGTTCGTTTTGTCCTCGTGTGTTTGCTTTGTATGCTAGTGTGTGTTGGTAGTGTATATGTGTGTGTGTACATGATTGTGTGTGTGTGTGTCGTGTGTGTGTGCGTGTGCGTGTGTGTGTGTGTGTGTTGGTGGTGTGCACTTCTGGGTGCTGTAGGGTTCGTTTTGGGGAGGCTGCGTTTTTGGTACGTGGCATTCCCTGTTTGATATTATTTTTGTTTTTTTGTTTTCCTTAGTATTGGACCTATAAATGAATGCCTATGTAATTTACTTATTTGCTAAAATGTATTCTTCACTACATCTAGCAGAGCAGAGACGACATTGCATGTTCTGGATTATAAAAACAAAAATAATATCAAACAGGGAATGCCACGTACCAAAAACACTTATTTTGACTTTAGCCGGATGCGTAATACCTTTATTTTGTCTATTCGACGTCTTGTCTTGATGTATTTCTGCTGATCGTGCTTGTAAGCTAACTGTGTATCCCATTTTACACGGTAAAAAGGTGAAAAGTAAAGTAATATACAATATATAAACTTTGTTTAACCATGACCAAATACTATAATAGGCTTAACAAGTTTTTCCCTTTTTCACATTTGACATTATTGAGTGTATCTAGTTTTTGTATTCAGTTACAGTTGCATATGAGATTTACATGCATTCGTTTATTTCGGATATTTGATCTATGCTTACATTTGTCTTTACAAAGGTAATGGTATAAGAATCTGAACATTTTCAAATTAATTTACAAGCGTTTAATTTTTACGAATACGTCACATAGAATATTCATGAACTTTGAACACATGTTTGATATATGTTTTGGGATCACTGTCGTTAAGTCGACCAAAAGCATGCAACTCTTGTTCACTTGAAAGCTGCATTACAACCTCATGCGTTGAGTAATAGCTGACATGTTTATGGCGTTCGATAGGGCTACATTCTTGTTAACGATTCACAAAAAATATGTATGGTTTATGCGGCGGTCACACAGTGCCGATTATGGCTCTCGTTTGAGATCAGACAGCGCTACGAGTAACATTGTCGGATAACTATGATCAATGATCTGGAATGTCGTCCTATCATGGTCTGAACGCAGTCGTTTACGTTCGTATACGGATCGAGAATGTTTCGGAGAGATCGGCCAAACACTCCCGGCTGTAAGATACATCCGTATCATTCAGGAACCGATTTTGTCTAGTTGAATTACTATTGAAACAATATCGTGACATATTTTACTGTATTAAGTAAAAATCGTTACAATGCCCTGTGTTGCCAAGACGGTGTCTGGACGGTGTCCTGTGGATCAGTCATGATTTAAAGAAATTTGTCATTGTCGTTTCTTGCCGATTGTGTCAAGATTGTGTACAGATCTTGTCGAATGTCTTCTGTTAGCGTCGGTTCACTGTCTGGTTACTGTCTGATCACTCTCCGGTCGCATTCTACACGGTCGTTTTCTACCATGCAACAGATACAAATCGGATCAAAATTTGATTGAGAACGGGATAATTGCGACGAATTTGGCTGAAATTGTCTGGATCGGGACACTTCTTGAACAATATATCATTGTTGTCGTAAACGTTCATACACATTTGAAACAAAAATTGAATTTCCAGCCACGAATCAAACCTTCTTGAGCAGACTTTTGGCAAATTTAACTTTCTTTTTATATCTAAACTGTGTTTACAATATATTTATCTGCTTGAAAGAACCTCTTTGTCGTATGTTACAAAAGTATCACTTTGTTTTGCAGCAAGATACTTTCTATGATTTATTAACCTAATACGGGCAAACAGTACCTTGCTGTTACCATCATCCTACCTTACGAATGTTTTTACCGCTGAATGCTCCCCTCGTTAAACTTATTTTACTTTTTCTGAACATAACCCGCAAACTGTAATACTCCGATACTTTAAAGGTGATTTCTGGGTTATCATCTCATATAATGTTTATATATAGTTGCCATCATGTGCAATAGTTGCTTTAACCATTTCAATCATATTTTTTTCATTCTTGTGCGCGTTCTGATACTTGAAGTTTTTAAATGATGACACTCAATTATAGGTTTTGTCATTTTGTATTATTTGCGTGATTTTTATTAACTGTTTTTCTATTTCTTGTTTAAATATGTATATCAAGATGTGTCCTTCTTACAAGCGTTGTTTTTAGTGTGGAAGTGTTCATTAAAACTGAATGACCGCATTTGATTCCAACATACCCCTTTTCCAAAGTCGTGTCAAATAATCAAGCTTTATTTCAGGAAAACCTGATAACAAACCGTGGCTTGTGGTTTTCGCGGCTTGGGCAGGAGAAAATCAGTGTAGAGGAAAATATGTGCATGATGTATGTGTTTTTGGTATTGGGAACTTGAAATCCATTACGCGTAAACATCATCTCTTTGCCAATAAATTCTACAGCCATTACGAGCCGTACGCCTCTGATTGTATGGAGGAGTGTGTTTGTACATGATTGTGTGTGTGTGTCGTGTGTGTGTGTGCGTGTGTGTGTGTGTGTGTGTGTGTGTGTGTGTGTGTGTTGGTGGTGTGCACTTCTGGGTGATGTGGGGCTCGTTTTGGGGAGGCTGCGTTTTTGGTACGTGGCATTCCCTGTTTGATATTATTTTTGTTTTTAAACAGAACTGCTAACACAACTATGAATACATTGAACATATCCTTCTACGAGTCACTTCCTTTTATAAGAAGGATATAGGAAAACGCACGTTTATTGCAGACCGACAAAGAATACTAGACACGGATATCAAATATCTAGATGATTACGTAGGCTAATAGTACTTTCAATACAACTCCATGAAAACAGTTATCTATCTTATGTAAGTCATATTAAATTTCAGAATAACATCTAAATGTTTTTAAATGACTTAATATTGTTCAGTCAATAACAAAATGTGACATGTACCTCTTGCGTTGTTTGTGATATTGTGTATTGATATCAATATCTGTTTTTTGTTTTGAGCATACACACGAAATTGACCTAAAATTCGTTTCTAAAATTCTAATTATGTTTATAAATACAATGTAATATATTTGCAACAACATGTTAAATAAAAGAAGGAATATAAAACGTGTTAGCAGGTGTAACGTTCTGGCTAAAAACTTTTTAACATTTCATTCACAATAAGCACACTCAATAGTTTAGTGCTGTTCATATATCATCTCTGCAAAACAAAATAAATACAATATATATATTTTATTACCCCTTCAAAGGGAGAGCACATCACATATACAAACATTTATACAAAACATATATACAAAAATATATACAAACACATCATTACCAAATACATGCATCTACATTACATGATACAAACATGTAAATGTTCGATACATATTTTAGTAGAATTAAGTTTATATAGATTAAGCTTTATAATTGTAATTTGTGGTTGTATACGATACATTAATTCCAAAACACATTCATATATAAACGCATATAGATATAAAATGTTTATACAATGTATCACGTATAAAACGAAAAGAAAAAAGCAAAAGAAAAGTTGAACAAAAAATGTATTTAACCTGTTGCTCAGTTTCAGAAAAAGGAATTGAATTTTGAATGTCACCAGTAACTATGTAACTTGTCGAAACGAAATACAAGTTAGATAGGAAATGACCGAAAAATCCCATTATAATTATTCCGTTTTCAACAATTATATTGATTATTTAACTGTGGATTGTCACTAGCATTTCCCTAACATTAAGTTAAAGAAACTAGCCATCCCATTTACCATACATATAAAATATTGCTTTACTGACTATTTGTATACATTTCAAGGATTCCTCTGTGGAAAGAATGCCAGACATTCCGGACAACAAGTGAACTACAATGTAATTGTTTATCTGGTTGCATCTGCATTAACTCATTGTATGTCTTAAAACCAAACTCACTTATTAGTTTTAACCGCGGTTCGGAGAACAAAATAACAAAAGATGTTTAGCTAGTTTATCTGTCAGTGTGCTGCATTTTGTGCAGAAGATATTGTATTGCTTGGAGAAAAGTGCTCCGATAATTTTTACGGAACTCTGCATGAACTTCAACAAAGTTCGGTCAGAAGCGGATAGATACCACTGTATACAGATGTTATGACGAGATATGCCATGAATTAATAAAACGTCTTGCAAATTATTGCTAGACTCAATATGCATATAAAATTATTTTTGAAAAACAATCTGTACATTATTTGTTACCATATGTTTCCATATAAACTTTGACGGAAAAGTGCCAGTATCAATAAAATTGTTAACAACAGAGAGTAAATTATACTTCTTGCAAAGACGATATCAATCAGGTATAAACCCCGTGATTATACTAGGGTTGTTTAAATACGCCATTAGTCGATTGACAAAATTTCTTATTTCTTATAACTGACCTTGGATTTAATAGAATAGTTGACTGAAAAAGGTTAGTTCTCGTTTATTTCAGCCTCTATTGGTAGAAACCCAAGTAAATGTATAGATACATCATAAGATAAGATAAGATTTAGTTTGGTATGGAGTACATACATGGCTAAAACAAACATGAATGCAATAAAATATATCACAACATGAACATAATAACCATGGCATGCACACCGACACCAGGGATAACACAAAAAAGAGTAAACTCTTATTTCCATTGTGGCCTCTTTGTGTTGGTGGAATTACAGAGAGAGGCAATGAATCAACGTACAGTAATTAGTATTACATAATATCACATAATGTAAATGTCACAAATTACTTTAACATTTATATTTATCACATATTTTACTTGAATCTTATCACAAAAATAATAATTTAATTTAATGTACTTATCACATTTCATTTCTGTGAGACATTGTTGTTCTCGGAAGTCCTTGCATAAACTAATTACAAAATCCGTGAGCTAGTATATAGTTTTTGGTAATACAAGACCAAAGCTCAAGTCCATATAAGGCCTTTGGAAGTACAACGCTATAATAAACACGTCTTGCAGACATAGGATGTATTCCTCCTTCATAACTTTCACAGCGCAAAATGCTCATAAGGCCACACCAAATTAATTTCTTGGTCATCGGAATATATCGTTAAAAAATGGGAGCGAGCGAGCGAAAAAAAAAATATTTTTTTTCCCAATTCAACCATTTTTGGAGCGGGCGAAGAGCGATTTGGTAAAAAAAAATACTAATTCCTCACAAAAACAAATATTTACTGTCAAAACAGATAAAAAAAACTTGGAAATAGATAAAAATTATTTTTGAAAAACAATCTGTACATTATTTGTTACCATACGTTTCCATATAAACTTTGACGGAAAAGTGCCAGTATCAATAAAATTGTTTACAACAGAGAGAAAATTATACTTCTTGCAAAGACGATATCAATCAGGTATAAACCCCGTGATTATACTAGGGTTGTTTAAATACGTCATTAGTCGATTAACAAAAGCATTTCTTATAACTGACCTTGGATTTAATAGAATAGTTGACTGAAAAAGGTTAGTTCTTGTTTATTTCAGCCTCTATTGGTAGAAACCCAAGTAAATGTATAAGTACATCATAAGATAAGATAAGATAAGATTTATTTTGGTATGGAGTACATACATGGCTAAAACAAACATGAATGCAATAAAATATATCACAACATGAACATAATAACCATGGCATGCACACCGACACCAGGGATAACACAAAAAAGAGTAAACTCTTATTTCCATTGTGGCCCCTTTGTGTTGGTGGAATTACAGAGAGAGGCAATGAATCAACGTACAGTAATTAGTATTACATAATATCACATAATGTAAATGTCACAAATTACTTTAACATTTATATTTATCACATATTTTACTTGAATCTTATCACAAAAATAATAATTTAATTTAATGTACTTATCACATTTCATTTCTGTTAGACATTGTAGTTCTCGGAAGTCATTGCATAAACTTAATACAAAATCCGTGAGCTAGTATATAGTTTTTGGTAATACAAGACCAAAGCTCAAGTCCATATAAGGCCTTTGGAAGTACAACGCTATAATAAACACGTCTTGCAGACATAGGATGTATTCCTCCTCCATAACTTTAACAGCGCAAAATGCTCATAAGGCCACACCAAATTAATTTCTTGGTCATCGGAATGTATCGTTAAAAAATGGGAGCGAGCGGGCGAGCGAAAAAAAAAGATATATATATATTTTTCCCAATTTAACCATTTTTGGAGCGGGCGAAGCGCGATTCGGTAAAAAAATTAAAAAATTCCTCACAAAAACAAATATTTACTGTCAAAACAGATAAAAAAAAACTTGGAAATAGATAAAAGAGCTACAGACACCTTAAATATAAATTGCCAAAAAGGTACAGACCACAAAGTGACTACTATATACACCGGTACTAAGTTTGTAGGGGTACAATAAAGTGTTTCTTGCAAGAAAATATCTTTATTCATTTAAAAATACATATTTTGTTTTCTTACATACATGTACAGCTAATACAACAAGTTTTTTGAAAGAGAAACAAATTATTATCATTTAGAAAAAGAAGTACATGTATGTAAGAAATCAAAATATGGTCTTTTATGGAATTTTTTATTTTTTTTACCGAATCGCGCTTCGCCCGCTCCAAAAATGGTTGAATTGGGAAAAAAATATTTTAATTTTTTTTCGCTCGCTCGCTCCCAGTTTTTAAGGATATATTTCGATGACCAAGAAATTAATTTGGTGTGGCCTTACTGCGTAACAACTAGTCATGCCCTGTTATAAGTTGTAAATGGCCTTATATATTTCAAGATTTAGACTAAATGTGAATAGTTTGACCATTTTAATGTCATGTGACACGCGCTCAAAGGCCTGCTTTACATCTAAGAAACAAGTAAAAAGTGAATTGTTGCTTTCATGAGAAAATCTCACACATTCGCGAAACATAAAAGAGGTCATCAAACATCCTAAAACCTTTCTGAAATCCACATTGCAAGTCGTTAATAAGATTGTATTTATCATCTTGTTCAGTACGTGACAAGATAAAAGATTCATACAATTTAAAAACGACGGAGGAAAGCGTAATAGCTCTACAATTATTGGGGTTATTGTGTATTGCCTCCTCTGTGCAATACAATGATGCCTCCTTGTTTCAAATCATTAAGCGTGTACGAATCTGTCAGAATTTGTCAGAATCTTGTTGATAATTTCTTCACCGTATTTTAGATCTTCATAATAGCACATATCATGCCCAGAAGCTTTATTTAATTTGCTTTTAGTGTATGCAGCTATAACCTCATGCTGACTTATAGGAATTATCGTAGATTGATCAATATCATTGTTGATTATCATATTCATTATTACGTCCAGTTCAGACATAACAGAGATAATTATGATAAGTTTCAATTTAAAGTTTGTGAAAAATTATTAGATTCTCACGGCTTGTACAAAGTTTCAAAGTAATTGCTCCATTGCGTCTCTCTGGGTTCCCTGTATGTAACATTTCGAAAATGAGTTCACTTCCACTAGCTGTATTAGAATTTTTTCTTTTGTCATTTGTTAATTTCCAAAAATATGTACTGTCAACCTCCGCATATTTATCTATTTCTGCATGTTATTTCGCTATGTATTGACTAATTTCTCTACGATGTAGATAGTTGAAGGCCTTTTTGGCCTTTTTATAATCGGAGAACTCTTGACCAAATCTTAGTGCACCTGAATGAATCCATCACCATTTACTGTCTTTACATTTTGTATTGGCTTCCTTTAAGTCCAAATCCCAGTAAGGCTTCAAAAAGTGTTGACATTTAGGTTTAGGAAAACAAAATTTATTTGCTTCAGAAATGCATTCTGTGATTTGCTTAAAGTAAAAATTTGTACATGTATCAGTTTTTGACTTAATTTCATAATCTAGCAAGGAACTTTGAGACGGATCATTATTTAAATGGTATTTGTATTTTCTTTTTTGCACACTGAAACCATTTTTCAGTTCACTACATGCACTGGATAGGATTGTGGGGGAAAGCTACAGTATTGCAAATTCAGGCTTCACACTATAGCTCTATGACTGGAAACATTTAATGCATGGCCATCAAGTATTTCGCATCTACTAACAATATCTACCTCTTCTATAGGTATAAGGATATGACCAATCAAAGATTCTGTGCCACCGTCATAATTAACATTCGTATATTTTGCCCCCTGACACATGTCTAAAGTGTTAACAGAGTCGTAATTAAAGCGGTTAAGTAAAGAGCCTACATACCGTGAGCGACTAGATGATGATGAGATCTCTGTATTATAGTCACCCATCACAATAACAGTTCTTCTCTGGCTATACATTGACAATATATTTTCGAGTTTATCAATATATTCCCTGTATAGGTTAATATTAGGATTTAAACATGGTAAATTTAACTGAAACACAAACAAAAGATTATTTTGCCCTAACATAACCTCTATGCCTATGAGACGATCTTCACTATCTAACGGTAACCTTGATTTGTTCTCACTCTACTTTTTATTCCAAAGCAGACATACTCCGCCTTGACCTACTTTTCTCCGGGACAAAATTGAGTGATCATGATCAGAACTCCCATAAATTTCGTACAAGCTATCTTTACTATTAAAAAAATGTATGTCACTTTCTTTAAACCAATGTTCGGAAATGCCACCAAAGTATATTGACTTTTTATGCAATATTTTACATAAATATGAAGAGCTAGACAATATGCCAGTAGCATTCCATGAACAGAAATTCATTATTATACTGTTAATCGACATCACAATCAAGTACACTATACCCATTACCTGACTCAAAATTGTATTCCGAGTAGTCAAAGCTGTCCCTTTGACCATGTGAACTGTCACGAGTGTGACCATTTGTATTATACCCCTTTTCTAATTGATTACGCGACAACCATGGCATGCATGTAACATGACGGGACTAGAATTATGGATCTAATAGCAGGTCAGCACGTTCCGTAATGTTTAATCTTATAACAACTTGACTATGCTTTCTATTTCAAAAGATCTTGACTTTGGAGCCCCTTTTTGTTACGTATGAAGCAATTTTTGCTTCAGTAATCGTAGTCTTGAACCCCCTAGATAAAATGGCTTAGCTCGACTTCCAACATGAAATAAAAAATCTGCGTCAGACTCTATGTCATCACATGATGCGCTATGTAAGTTTGAGTATGATTCGTCACATGACTTTCTATTCGATACCCTTACATAAATTCTCTTTTGTGGATATTTATTATTTAGATACGGGTGTGCCTGATCAGAATACATTCTGTTTGACACCCTAATCGGAATTCTGTTTTGTGATTTACTGTATGAATGCCATACCTTTGGATGTGAAGGTGTCCTAAACTCAGCAATAATTATTGCAAAAAACATATTCCCAGTAGGGCTTGAGTAGACAACTTCACTAAATGAACGTTCTTGTGTTGGTTCAACATATGTCATATGGCGTACATCTTTAGATTGGACTGATAGAGCAACATGAATTGGGACGTTACCAAAGAAGTTGTATTTCTCTACAACCTCCCCTTGTCCAAATAACTGAATAAATGACTGCTGCACATAAGGATCAATGGCTTTTTGAGAACAGGGAGTGGCAGTTGGTTCCTGTATAATAGTACTAGCTTTCGGGTTACCAGATATTATAGGAGCTACATGCACATGTGCTGTTTTCTCGGAAACACTACCGATATAACCTGAATCATGTGATTCTGCCACGGGCAAACTATCAGGAGCGCTGCTCCCAATATAACCAGGTCCATGCGATGTTGTCAACTTATCAGGGGCAATTCTGCCTACATGACCAGAATCATGTGACGCAAGAGCACTTGCTGTATAAACAGGATCACGTGACACTGTAACGGACAAATTGTCAAAGGCGGGTCTGCCTGTAATGTCACGAAAGTGTGACTCTGTCAGTGACAAATTGGCGGGGTAGCTGCTCAACGTCTATTGTGAATTACATGACTTCGACAAAGACGGACTATCTCTATGCCTTAAATGCCCTGGCTTACAACCCTCTCTGACCGAATTAGTAATTTCTATCAACTGACTATGTAAAGATCTTGCTCATGAGATCACGTTTGATTTCCTTCAAGCTATCGGACACATTGAATTTAACAATTTCAGCCTTGATGTTACACCTTGAAATAAATTTATCATATAAGCTTGTAATATCTTGACTTAAAGTTCCAATACTAAGGAAACTGAAAATTCAAATATACTTTAAAAAGCACAGAAATATGTTATTTTTAATAAAAAAATGAAAGTTGGTATGTAGAAATTCTAAATAAATCACAGTACATGTACAATTATTTTTCTATTCATTATGAAGAAAGTTAAAAAGACCTGGGTAGTCATTTTGTCGATTCACTGAGATTTCAACATAATACACATACTTTTCTTTGTGTTCCAAACACTTTCTGTAAATTTTAACCTGCCAATCTTCATTATTTAGTGTCTTGCATAAGGTAATATACTTGCCATTGAAATAACTGTCACTTAATTTTCGCTTAGTAGTGGACCTTTAATATTTGAACAGACAGTTTAAGATCACATATTTATTTTGATCGTTAATTTTCCACTGCAATTTGCCTTTGCCTCATTAACAACATATCTGACTGAACAGTTCCAATTTTACCAAGGAGAATATGTAGTTCTTTTCTACATGAACATGTGCAATGATTGTTTCTTAGGTTCCTGGCTTGAGTGGACACTGATTTGTATCTCCGGTGTGATTTTCTTGAACTCACAATGTCTTTGAGACTTGTATCGTGTTCATCTACATTTGTTACAGAAAGAATAGTGTGTATATCCATTGTTAACTTCAACGAAAAAAAAAAAAATTATCAAACAGGGAATGCCACGTACCAAAAACGCAGCCTCCCCAACACGAGCCCCACATCACCCACAAGTGCACACCACCAACACACACACACACACACACACACGACACACACACACAATCATGTACACACACACATATACACTACCAACACACACTAGCATACAAAGCAAACACACGAGGACAAAACCAACAATTAAAGGAACACAGTGGTGCACCGCCTTGGAACGGTCAGTGGCAAAAACACCACTGGGGAGCTTAAACCGGTTTATGGTGCGCACCCAACCTCACTCTTACCCCCACCATGTTCCAAAGTCACAGGACAGTGTAAATAAAAGTAATCCCTGCTAGGTGAATCTCTAACACACGCAATGGAAACAAAAGGCATGGTATGTAAAACACAAAAATGCTCGTGTATAAATATATAAAAAGCAAACCTTGAGAACCAAAAAACGTATGTACTCAATGCCTTTGCAGAAGGCAGAGCACCAAGAGAATCACCCTTAAGGGCCCGACGAAACAGGCAAGAGGACAGAAATCAAAACAGTTTCGTCCCAGTGGGATTTAAAAACTGCCCATCACAGAGTCCTCCCCCTCTTCCGTCAGACACAATCAAAGAGGGAAGCATAGCGTCCAACTGTAAACGGGTTGAACACCAAACATGCGGTGTGTCTCAAAACAGTTGCGTCGTAACCTCTTTTAACAAAACGTTTTATAATTTTAGCAAATACAGTTGGAAAATTGCCATGACCCAAAATCTTACGAAGTTTGTAAACCACATCCCCATAAAAATCGGGTTTTGAAATACCTTCTCGCAGAAGAGTCTTTAGATTACTATTGAATTTCAAAACCAAAGCAGAATTACGATAGTAAAATTTAGCAAAATATTTACGCAATTTGTAATAACGGTAGCCCTGTTGAAGAAGTTTATTTGTAATATATTGATTACGTTCATTGAAATCCTCAACATGACTACACGCTCTGGCAAACCGAATTAACTGAGAAATGTATACCCCATAAGATGTAGCATGAGGTACATCCCCATCCAAATGGGGGAAATTTACAATACTAAAATTAAAATCATCCCTCTTGTCATCAATTTTGGTATGTATAATATTGTTATAAATAGAGAGATGTAAATTTAAAAATGAAGCACCAGTATCCAAATTGTTAGTTTTAATTAACTGGAGTTCCCCGGGATAAATACTAAGTAGTGTCCACCAATTGACCAAAAAACGGGTTATCCATATTAAGAATATCATCCAGATAGCGTGATGTATTATTAAAAGCAGTGATAATGTCTGCCTGCGTATCTGGAGAAAGACTCAACATAAAGTCTTTCATAACAATATAAAAACAAATCTGCGACAAGGGGTGCACAATTTGTTCCCATGGGAATACCGATTACTTGTCTGAAAACTGCATTCCCAAACCTTATATAAATGTTGTTCAATAAAAAGGAAAGGGCTTTACAAACTTCATCACAGGTCCACATAGTATAATGTTTAACAATACAGCTAGTAAAAAAAGCTTTATCGAAATTGCAGGCGAGAAATGTAACATTCTCCCTGGCAAAAGTCTTTTGAATTAGGGCAGTTAGCTTGTCATTTATCAAATTATGTGGTAAAGTGGTATACAGAGAAGAAAAATCGTATGTACTGACTGAAGTTACTTTGTAATTATTAACTTTAAACTTATCCAGGATTTCGCCAGAATTTTTGATCGACCAAAATAAATGTTTACCAGAGTTTTCGTATACTTTATCACACTATCTTTTCACGTGGGCTTTTATAGCAGTTAGGCAAGATGTTAATAGTTTTGAAATATTTGTAGTGGTACAAGAGATTGAATTAGCGATGAAACGAGCTTTATATGGTTGTTTATGTAATTTAGGAATCCAGTACATAGTAGGAAGTTTAATATGTTGATCATCTATACGAACTTTCAAATTAGAAACTTCACTGATGTGATCAGTGACCACATTTTGTTCAACGGAAGGACTCAATATATAAGCTTTAGTGCTATTTAGTTCGTTTTGTAAAACATTAATATAATGTAGGCGTCAAATGATGATAATATTGTTGGCCGCCTTGTCTGCTGAAACTAAGACATACTTAGAATGAAATTCTTGGATTTCCTTTTTCAGATGTCTTAAAGTAAACTTGGGTTTTGATGGAAGTAGGTGTTCATTTGTTTGTTAAAATTTTATACGAGAATCGACAATGTTAAAAATACTTCGTTTCCAAGACGTTAATGCATTTGGATCAGCATTCTCACGACGACACCATTTAACACAAAAAGTTTCGATGGATTCCGCAATATGACCACGACAAGCATGAAACTCAATAGTAGAAGGAATTCTGTATTTTGGTCCTTTAAAGAATAAATTACGAATACGCTTGTCTTTAATAATATCAAAATTACCAGTGATGACATGACCAGCATCTGAATAGCAAAATTTCGAGTTTTTACATTCGCAGTAAGAAGGGGTATTTGTTTGAACATCTAGGTCGGAAACAATTTTATTGTAATTGAATATAACATTTCTAACAGGTGTTTTATATTTATAACAGATAACAGGAACTTCGGAGTTTCGGAAATACTTAGGCACAGAATCAATGACACGTCTATCACGAAATATACTGGGTACATCGATGAAGTCAATACCTTTATTAATGAAATGAATTTTAAGAAAATGTCTATCATGATCAGATTGAGTGTCAATGTGTGGACGGAGAACGTGTTGTGTGTAATGTTGGATAAGATATGACACAGTGTAAAACGGATCTGTTTGAATAACGTACTGGTCCGCTTCCTCGTCTAGTTTTTTAAGAGACTGAATAGGTAAAGATGTGAGACGAGAAAGCATTGAATGTCTACCAGAGTTTGAAAGAATTATATCGAGGTCTGCAACAGAAATATTGACTTTTGATTTGCGCTTAATATTACCATTGCGTCTATTTCCATGAGACCTAGATTTACGTTTCCTAATATTTAAAATTGAAAATATATCGATATCAGGGTTTTTAGAGATATTACCTTCTTGATAAATATTATCATTTAAGCCCAACGGAAACGGTGACTGTAAATTTTTAATCCATTTAAATTCTGCTAAATGTCTGGCTTTGATTTTAAAACTAGATGTACAATTTATATCATAGACGATTTGCTCTACTGGCTGAATGGTTACCTGATCAATTGTATGGCCAGATTTACGAAAGTGTGGATATAAAAATGTAGTGAACTTGTTCCGACTTCGCATTTTGTAAGAATGCTCGCGGAAACGAATTTTTTAAGATCGCCCAGTTTGCCCAACATACTGAATACCACAATTGGGTGCGTTTCAAGTCAGTACATAAATCATGTGGGACGCATTTCAATCAACGTCAGAGTTAAGTACCACATTAAAAGTTCTGCCGTTAACATTTGAGGTAATTGTAGACCTGTGCGATAAATGATTGCAACAAGTATTATATGTACTCATGTAATGTAATTTTGTAATACCATTCTGTGAAAAGTGGCGTTCGGGTAGAAAAGTCATCAGTATCAATTCGTCAAGTGAAAATGTTAAGCGACAATTAAACACAACCTGGTTAATCGCGCTGGAGGTCGCACAATACAATAGGACGGGATAACTAGCATGGACCCGAATGCCAGTGAACACAGAACCTTCAACACGGTATAAAATACTCCTCATCTTGACAGAGGCCGAGGGTTTAGAACGAATAACAATCCCTGAAGGATGAAAATATAACAACATTGATTGAATGTACGGGGAGACTTTTTACGGCCGCCACACGGCACAAACAACACAGTTGTGAGCATAAAAACAAAAATAATATCAAACAGGGAATGCCAGACTGAATCCCCTCCTTTATTCTATCTCACAATTGAATTAGTCAGTAATGACTTGATTAATGGAAAGTTTTAACGGTAATGCATGGTAATGTTTGCAAGACATTGGTATTCAAGCACTTCTGCATTACAGTCATTGTTAACATGGTAACCTATATCTGTCGCAGTATTACAAGCACCAGGACGAATGTAGTCACCACCATTATTGGAGTCCCAAATGCCAACACTGCAATTGACAACATTTGCTGCTCCTGAATTCTGAGAGGCGAGATTTCACTGACAAAATCACAAGTTTCTCCAGGTTCTGCGTCACGGGTCAGGGAAATAGGAACTTAGACGTATGTATCGTCTGACAAGGTAACGGGTTCTAATTCCGTTAAATTGGTATAATTCATTGTCTCCGCAAAAGTACAATAATAAGGCAGTGTAAAGATAGTTCATGGGGCACAATTACATGCACTTTTTTCACAGTTTTTCATGAAGAACACCATATATTATTGCCCGTAGGGGCTCTTGTTAAATTTGAAAATAGCATATAAGACAAAGAAAACAGAGTTCAGGTGAATGTTTTTAATCTTTTTACAACGTTTTTTTTACATATAAGATCCATTTATCCATTGTACATCACTTTTCCAATACATCCATCGTAAAATATTCATATTTAACCCATTGAAAATAGCCAACAAAACGGCCAATATGGCCCTTTATCGCTCACCTTGGTACAAAAAAACAAAAATAATATCAAACAGGGAATGCCACGTACCAAAAACGCAGCCTCCCCAAAACGAGCCCCACAGCACCCAGAAGTGCACACCACCAACACACACACACACACACACACACAACACACACACACACACACAATCATGTACACACACAAACATACACTACCAACACACACAAGCATACAAAGCAAACACACGAGGACAAAACGAACAATTAACGGAACACAGTGGGGCACCGCCTTGGAACGGTCAGTGGCAAAAACACCACTGGGGAGCTTAAGCCCACTTGCCTGGGAAAAGATCACTAGATAATGATATATACCAACTAGGTTTTCATATATACGACTTTGTAAAACAAGTGACCCCCCCCCTCCTCCGGGCAAGGTCAGTTTTGACTAAAGGGGCATAATTTGACTTCTAGGCAATGCCACAGTTCTAGGCCTTGTGGTTTCAGAGAAGAAGATTGTTAAAGTTTTTCCTATATAAGCATATGTAAAACTGAATGATCCCCGTGCGGGGTCAATTTTGTTTCGTGGGTCATAATTTGAACAAACTTCGTAGAGGTTCACTAGCCAATGCTACATGCCAAATATCTAAGCTCTAGGCCCTGTGGTTTTAGAGAAGAAGAGTTTTTAAAGGTTTTCCTATATAAGCTTATGTTAAATTAAGTGACCCCCATCCTGGTCAATTTTGATAAGCGGGTAATAATTTGAACAATCTTGGTAGAGGTATTCTAGCCAATGCTACATGCCAACTATCTAAGCTCTAGGCCTTGTGGTTTCAGAGAAGAAGATTTTTAAAGTTTATTCCTATATAAGCCTATGCAAAACTAAGTGACCACCAGCGCGGGGTTAGTTTGGACCTAAGGATCATAATTTGAACAATCTTGGTAGAAGGCCAGTAGACAATGCTACATGCCAAATATCTAAGCTCTAGTCCTTGTGTTTTCAGAGAAGAAGATTTTTGAAGTTTTTCCTATTAATTGCCATACCAACCAGAGTTCTGCTTGGAATGGAATTCTTTGAACAATTTTGGCCTAGTGGTTTCATAGGAGATGTCATTTGAATCAAAATGTTGACGGACGGCGGACGACGGACAATTATCAATTAGAAAAGCTCACCCTGGCGTAGCCAGCGTTAAAAAACTGAGAATACGTCTCTCATATCGATGGTTCAAAGGTAAAAGGTAATAACTGCCATTTTGGCCGAAAATGACATTTTGCGATTTTTCAAATGTACTTAGTGTCCTTTATATCTGGCAAAAATTTTGAAGTAAACTTCAGTCCTTATTTGGGCAAAAATCAAAGAGGTATTTTGTGATATCTTCTTTTCAACAAACTGTGTAGAGGTAAAAAGGTTGTAAGTGTACTTATTACCCTCCATTTGACAGTTGCTGAAGAATCTGTTATGGAAAAGGGTAATAACTGATTTTATTACCTTTTACCACTGACAGAATATTACATTCATACAATCCACAGTGCACTATCTGCTATCTCTTTTTCCATGAAATTTCTCGGCTGTTTGTTTATCTAAACAGAAGGCATCGGGGCTATTTGTTGAAAATGACAAGAGAGGGAAAGCAGTGTTTGGAAATAAAACCATAGAATACCACAGATCATTTGTAAAAAGGCATATTGAAAGCTTTCCAACTGTTGATTCTCACTACACAAGAAAAGACTCCAACAGGAAGTATTTAAAGCGACTGCACTCCAAATTCTTAGTAAATTTTAATTTTTTGGTAAAATCAATATATATTCAATTTGTCAGCATCAAGATTATTTTCTTTGTGTAAGAGCTAAAAATAAAGGTAGAAAAAAAATATTTACCCGAGCCAGGTTTTGAACTCGGATCTTTGCGCTTACAAAAAATTTACAGCGGCTTAACCTACTACACTACGGAGTCAGCTGATTTGAGGCGAGTTAAAATATTGGTATACCAAAGAGCCCACCCCGTTAGTCACGGGGTGATATTTTCTACAATAAAAGTAAGCAAAACAACACATTTTAATTGTTTCTTTTGTTAGAAAACTTGTCACGTTATCATAATACAATGCCCCTGATACAGTAATGACAATTGTTTTCTTGAAATTGAAAATTTTCTTTTTTTAGCGTAACTTGTCCATCTGGAGTGCAGTCGCTTTAACACAGGATTTAAGTATAAGGCAAATGTACTTACTTTATGTAGAAAACTGCAAAGGACAAAACAGAAGCTGTGTTTCAGAGGCTTTGTACAGAAATATATTTTGTACAGAGTACAACTTATCTTTTTTGTACCCAAAGAAAGATCAATGTCCGGTCTGTAATCAGTATGACACTTTGAAGATGGAAGATAAACTAGATGATGCAACAAAAGCAAAATATCTCGCACACCAAGAAAGGAAAACAAAGGCCAGAAAAGACTTTCAAAGTGATAAAGAAAGAGCAAGGAAAGATTCAGCATTTTCTGCGTCAGCATTTGACCTCCAGGCTGTACTCACAATACCATGCAGTTTAATCGGAGAACTTTATTACAAGAGAAAACTGTGTTGTTATAATTTGTCATTCTTTGATCTTGGGAATGAAAATGGGTCATGTTAACTGTGGGACGAGACGCAAGGGCAAACGAGGCTGTGTGTGTTCATGTATGTGAATTATGTTGCAAGTAAGACGTCTGGTATTGAAAAAGTGACACTATACAGTGATACGTGTGGGGGACAAAATCGCTATCAGTTTGTAGCAAACTGCTTAGTTCACTGTCTTTTAGAAATTCCCCATCTCAAAATCATAAATCGAAAGTTTCTCGAAAGCGGCCATTCTGAAATCAAATGCGATTCCATACATGCTTCTATCGAGCATGCAAAAAGCCTAACAAAAGTACATGTTCCATCTCAATGGGAAACAGCTATAATATTAGCACGGCGCAAGCAACCATATATTATCGTTCCCATAAAGTACACCGACGTCACAGACTACAAGTTAGTGGTACAAAGACCAGAACTTTGGCTCCATGAAAACCGATGTTTATGGGGAACGTGTTAATTGGCCGAATATAAAATGGATACAAGTTCGTAAAGACAGTGGACAAAGCGTTTTTTGAAATATAGATTTGATCCAAGTGATTTCAAAGAAATAAGGTTGATCCAGAAAAAGAGCAGAAGCAAAGAGAAATCTCTCAAGGCGCCACGAAAGGCTTACAGAGAAAGGCTTCCAACATCCGCTGCAAAAAAGGCAGATCTGTTGTCACTTGTTGCTTCGGGGACGATTCCAAAAGAATATGAATCATACTATCAGTCATTGCCCAGCAGCAATCTGTGAAGGACAAACTTCCATTACCTTCTGTTAGTGAGAGTGAAGAAGACGTGTGAAGTTAATGAAACTTAGAAACAATACTTCCCCCATCCAGTTATCAAATCGGCACTCATTCTATTAGAGATTTGTGTAAATAGCATGCCCTTGGAATTGATAAGTTCTGTCTGATGATATTAATGAACGGTGTACAATTATTTTTAAACATAATGAAACTTTATTTGGATGAAGTTTTTTTGAGTAATTGACTTTGTCAAACATTACTGGTGTACAACAGTACTGGTGTTTGTTTGAACTCAAAAGTTTGATAATATATATATTTCAATTACACTTTTCAATTAAAACCATAAAAAAATGTGTATGAGGTTTTTGTGAGTATTTTTCTAATAAGCTAATAACCATGTAGTTAGAAAGTAATACTTTGAGTTGGGAAATATTTCTATGAATGAGAAGCATTAGGTTGTGTACAAGTTTTAGTTTATTAATATGTTTTGTGTTCTTAATGACATTAGGGAACATTGTACCAAACAGTGACATAATTATATCGCAACAATTATAACAACATCTTAATAATTCACAGAGGTAAAAGGCAGTAAGTGCACCTTTTACCACAATTTATCTAGAACTTTCATTGATACCACTTCAAAGGTAAAAGGTGCTACGTGCAGTTATCACCTTTTACCTTTCCGAAATTGTGGTTAGTCAGGAATTTAGTACACTTAGAACCTTTTACCTCTGTAAAATGCCACTATTCATTTTATAATTTCCAAACAAACACTTATTATCGTTTGCAAATCATACCCTGAAAGGCAATATTTACAAGATATGATCCAAATTAGTCAACAAATATAGAAAAATCAAATTTTGTATGTATATTTTTCGGAAATACAAGTTTTACTAAAATTTATGTTTTTTTGCGTTTTCCTCAAAATGTTGAAAATGGAAGTTATCACCTTCTACCTTTGAACCCTCGATATTACTTGCATGCGTGCTCTATTACGTGACTACTATTACTGCTACTACTATAGTAAGTACTACTACAACTATTGCTACCAGTACTTATTCTACTACAACTGCTGCTATTACTATTATAACAAATACTACAGTCACAACTATAACTACAACTACTATTACATTTTGAAGATACAATGTATTACGATTTAGATATATCATTTGTGATAATATTTGTTACTACTCCTTCCCTTCTTCAATGCAAATAAACCTCATATAAGTCATGTTAAACAAATGTTGTGTTTATACGCTGGTGATGCAGTAGGTTAAACATGATTGATCTTTTTAAAGTTCTCAACTCATTAAAAGCTAGTTGGGTTAAAAGAATCATATGTGAAAATACTTACGGCCTTTGGAAGTTTGTTATGAATTTACGTAAAAAGAACTATGGAGAAGCCTTAATATTTGATAGTTATCTAGGAGAACAAGAAATCGAAAGAAACAAGCAAAGGGAAGAAATTGTTCAAAGATGTTTGAATTCATGAGAAAGAAAAAACTCAATCTAATAAAAAAACGAATAAATAAGGAATCAGATAGTTTGAAATAAAAATAACATAAAAATGCAAATGATATATTTTATTGTAAAGTCTGGTTTGAAACATCTATTGAATATTACGTCTGACATATTTGCAACAACATGCTGAATTCAAGAAAAATGTATATAAACCTTGTTAGCAGGTGCAATGCTCAGGCAAACAGCTTTTTAACATGTTTTAATCAGATTAATTAATCAGTCATTTATCACAATAAGCACACTCAATATTTTAGGGCTGTTCATATATCATCTCTGCAACAAATAATTACAGCACTTGATAACATTTATGTTCATTAAGAGTCATTGATTCTCACTAACAATTATGTGTGCCGTCACGCGAAGTAACGATCATGTTTGGGTAGTTACTAATATTACTACTGCTACTACTACTGCTTCTACTTCTGCTAATGCTACTACTATACTTAGTACTACTACAATTACAACTATTACTACCACTACTTCTACTACTACAACTGCTGATATTACAATTATAACAAATACTACAGTCACAACTATTGC
>JAFMSR010000004.1:57343042-57422724 GCA_022818135.1 Saxidomus purpurata | reverse complement strand
GGTTTCACACAAAAAAAATGTGTAACAGACAGATAGTTTAGATAATTGAAATAATGATTTTTTCTATTTCATCAATAGTTCTCACATTATTTAATCCGATCTTTGAACAATTATAATATAAATAATATATACACGTTTAGGTCTAGGCAAACGTGTAAACGTTCTACACACTAGGCCGTCCGCACTATCTTGGATCACTTTTATATTATCCCTATCGTGCAACGTTCATCACACGGAACAAACGATGCGTTACACGATACATGATCTGAATGATGCACGATGAATGCACGAACGATAAACGCACGACGAACACAAACGGAATGCACGATACATGCACGATACACGAAAATTTTGCAAAGTTACACGTGAGCATCACTGTAACAAAGACTCTCCTTAATGTAATTTGCAATTTATAATATAAAAACCTTTAGATTTCACTTGTTTTGAATTTTATTATATCCTATGATTGTATTACCTGAATGTAGGTTGATGCATTAATTGTTTATATATTTGCCAGTGATAAGCGATTTATAGGCTGTGCTAAGTTTTGCTCAGTTATGGTTATTAAGGCGATTTGTGAGTGTTTATCTGTTTCCGGTGACGTGATATGTCTGTAGCTATGAAGGATATGATGATATACTTTAGGATTTCCATTTGTAAATGTGTTAATTAAATAATATTTGCGGGTACACGACTTCTTCAATTTATATTTATAAAAGTTGGTGTTCCACTTAACAAACCATTGAGAAACAAAGACAGTACGTATATGTAGAGGAAGAGAGAGAGAGAGAGAGAGAGAGAGAGAGAGAGAGGGAGAGAGAGAGAGAGAGAGAGAGAGTGCTCCGACTCAAGTTAGTATTACTGTGCATTACACGGAATAAAACAAATAACGTAACGATAAAGAATTACTTTTGCCCCTGAGAAAAAAATGAGATTAAAACGGTGAGAAAAATACATCGTATATGGCCATTGAGTTCTTGATAAGGGAATCCCATACATCCCGAAAACTCGCGTTTATACTTTTAAAGGTCCATTACTAACACCAAATCAAAATTTCTGGAATTGTAACAGGGAAATACAGTTTGAATCAGGCTTCTAAAACTTAACAATAGCCGTGGAGTATTTCCCTGTTTGAAATACTGCTGCATAAGAAACATGTGAATGTTTGTGTATTTCCTTAGATTGACCTGGGTGGTCTTTTTGTCCTACTTTTGCTTTATTGAATGTTGTTAACAGTTAGATATATACTTTGCACATAACTGGAAGTAAAAATATTTCAATAATAATTCAAAATAGGCATGCTCATTTATGAACAACCAATTTACAGCCTCCCTCTGGGAGATTTCTGGAAAATTTCAAAGGTATTTGAAAACTGGAAAACCTACTTTCGTTTTTGAAAAGGCAAAGTACAGTTTATTAATTCTTTTGTTAAACTCAAATTTTCAACACAATATGGTCACATTTGATGCAATATGTCATATTTTTCCTTCTGAGAAGACACCCGTTACAATTCAAGATTTAAAAGAAAATTCGATTTGGTGTTAGTAATGGACCTTTAAAGTTAATGCAAGCAATGATAATTGCATGATGATATCTTGCCGACTTGAAGTTGGAATTTTTTTTTTTCAATTTTAGTTTATTCATTTAAATTAGAATTCAAAAGAGATAAAATTGCCGTTGATCAAAATATCTTACTTTAAAAATGAAATTAAATGTACCGACGGTAGCCAATATTCGTGTTCATACAACTGTCATGTCTGAAGAAAAGGTTTAATTGAATACTTTTGGAAACGAGCGTGTTATTATTCTTAAATATTATATTAAATATAATGATGACAACTCAATTTGAACATAAATTCCGTTTATCTGAAGTACAATAAAAGAAATTAGATAAATTGTTTCTGGATGAATGTTAGTTCTGGCTTCCATAAACAATTGGTATTGTAATTGTGTCCCTTGACCATATTTAGTTCTTGAATTTTAGCCTTGCAAAAGAAACAGGATATGTTCCGTTTTCTACGTTCTGCATTAAAGATATTGCACCGTTAACTTTTTTAAGAATCCTTGAATACATATTATAAATCCTATCGACACCGATACTAAACACCTACTCGTCATAAATGCTTCATAATTAAACTAAAACATTATATTGTCTTATCTCAATATTAGACAATGAAGCTTATCTTATTCAAGCTAATGCGCATGACGAGACGAGCCGGGGAAACCACAGTCTAAGTAGACTTGGATTAAAATAGAAGAAACAGTAACTATAATATTTAATGAAACATCCTTATGTTATGACAATTTTAAGTTTAAGAAGATATTCTAAAAAAATGTTACTGCCAATTATACCTTTCTGTATGGTTGTTATTTTTTCAAAGGTTATATCGAAATTAACCTAATGTTTACATGCGCTTCAACATGGAGGAGTCACATAACAAAATACGCGTTTTGGAACGCTTTGCTAGTTTTCCAATATTGCGGCCACAATTTGTTTGATTTTATGGGTGTTGTTTTATAAAGGTTGAATTCACAATATGTAGACACTTAGTTGTCATTTAGCAAAATGGTGGATTGTACTTCCGTCTTTTTATATATACCATTGATTCGTCCCAAAGTATGTTGACCTTGGAAATCGAACACATTGCATTTTGCGTCGTTTACCTGTTCATTGAGTTACTCAGTAGGATCAAGGATCGAGTCTTTGAATTAGAATGAGATATGGGAATACTAGCTTCAAAGACCTTCGATAAAATAAATGTCTACATACTTTTAGATTGAGCCATAATCAATTAAATATAAAAACAATATTTTAAGTTTAGTTTACATGGTTAGCGAACTGACACTCAAATACTGGCATTGGCTGTTAAATCAATGAATACATTTTCACCCGAAGGGAACTAATATTAGATCCTTTCTGATAACACGATACTCAAGAGGGCTCAAGGTCGATCAACTTGGTGTACATGCTCTTAATTACGTTTTGACCTTGTGGCCTAGTTTCGGACTACGCATGACAGCGTCCAGACTTCTAAATACAATTATAATATACATTCTGACCAATGTTAATGGAGGTCGTCTCTGTGTATTTGTATGATATTTCTTCTTGTTCCCATGTGTCCAATCTTCAAACGGAACAAGAGTTTATCATGCTGACTAATTTCATGATAATTGGGTGATATTTGTCGATTCTATCACCTGTGTTAACAAGGCATTTTTGTGATTTGACCTGATGATCTAGTTTTAACCAAACATATTAAAACTTGATCTTAACTTTATCAAGACAAACATTCTGACCAACTTTCATCGAGATTGGGCATACAATGTTGTTTTTAAGTGGAACTTAAGTGCTTTTATTTTATTCGATCAGATGGTCGGATTCAATTGTGACCGAGGCATCATTAAGAGTAAATATTTAGATAAACTTTCATGAAATACATTTCTCCGATTTAACCATTTAACCTAGTCTTTTTACTCCATGTGACTTAGATTTGGACATATTTATGCTTGTCTATTTTCATGAAGTTTGACGTACTAACACCGGCGCGATCACCTTTACTAATATATATTAAACTAAAGCCTTTCGTTAGTGGCTGGAAAATCTTTCCCGGTAAAGTACTTACAAATCATTAAAATATATAACCAGGTAAGTGAGTCATTGAGGAGTCCAAGCCTGCACATGTCTTAGAAAATTATCGTAAATATATGTACTCAACAAAGTGATCCCTATGTTTCATGAATAGATGAGCATTTCCAGTCGAAAAATGGATAAAATAATTTTCATCAAACCATATGCTCAACAAAAAAACAAAAATAATATTAAACAGGGAATGCCACATACCAAAAACGCAGCCTCCCCAAAACGAGCCCCATAGCACCCAGAAGTGCACACCACCAACCCACACACACATCATTAAAGTCATCATTACGTGTCGGAAAAACCCAAGCTTGTTTATGAGTATTATAATTTGATAACAACGCTATTCTTGAGTATATATCTAAAATGGGAGAAAGATGAACCAGAACTCAACTGGCTTATCGAGGTGATTATGGTTAGTTCTCGTTTGATGTCCGTAGACGGTAAAGTAGCATATGTATATTTCACAGTCCGTTTTATGAGTTACAGTCAATGAACGTGTCAAAAAAGTGAACATGCAAGTACATGTAGTGATATTTTAATCCACATACCTTCCCCTTCCGCACGACATAGTTACTGACGATTTCAGTTTTTTGATATTGTAGTTTTAAGCTTCAAGAGCTGAAGTTATTCACTTTGCATAAAACAGTTTTTTCGTGCCAAACTCAGACCTTTCTTAAATGAACTTACTTACCTATCAACAACAGTAGTAATCACTAGAAAGAATATCAGCAGTTGATGCAAGATAGAAAAAAAACTACTTCTATCTATCTATATATATGCATATGTGCGGCCATCTTTATTCCAGGACATTTACAGAATAGTCATCAGACGAAACCACTAGACAATGCTAAATTCCAAATATTAAGCTCTGGACCTTACAATTATAGTGAAAAGCAATCTCTAACCTGGTCCAATATATTACGTCTACGTCGAACAATTACTCAAGGGTAGGACAAAATTTGAAAACAGGCTTGTTAGTTTCACATTTGTGGTAGAAGACATCCAGCTGATGCTACAAGTATAATATTATACTCTACAGGTTAAGACAAGAATATTGTTTTTAAACTAGTTCTCTGTATATGTTCTAAAAACTAATTGAACATTACGACTGGTCATATTGATCTAAAGTATATAAATTGAATACTATTGATATGACGTGATTTTATTTACGGAACAATTAAGCTCTTTGCGCCTTGGTTTTGGACAAGAAGTTTTTTTTTCAAGTATTTCCTTAAACAACTGTATATTGAATAAGTGACCTCTGGTAGGGACAATTTTGACCCTAGGGCCAGGAAAACATAATTGATAGAGGATTGCTACATGTACATAGTGCTACAGATATCTTAGTTCTAGGCACTGTAGTCTTTGACCAGAAGATACTATAAGTTATATTATGTTTTCTTATGTACAAAGAATGTAGAACATACGACATAGCCGTTCAAGGCAATTTTTTTCAACATTGGCAGAATTTAAACATTTTGTTATATCTTAAGCACACAGTGCCTCAAACAATATGTCTTAGCAATGGACTTTGCAGTTGTTGAGAAAAGTTCATTAAAACTTCTCCCAGCATACTTTTAAGAGCAGTTAGTTTTGTCCCTGGCGGCAATAAGTTTTCATGTTCCAGCCTGGCGTGTGCCATCTTGATACACGAATATCGTCGTCGTGCAATTGTTTTGAAAATGACCTATTGCTAAATTTCATCAGGGGCAATAAAATGAAAAATGAAGGTCAAACTATCACATACGAGATGTTTCATAGTAACTTTGGAAATAAGTTTGTATGTTTAACCAAATTGTACAGATTTTTTTTTTCTAGCCTGGAAAAAGAAACATTAGGCTAAAGGTCATTTTAAGCCAAGATTACAAAACACAATTCTATAGCTTCAAAAATAGAAAATAAGTAAAATTAGTCAGTAGATCAAGGTATGCCGATATCATATTTTGAATATGCATACAGAACTGTACATAAAGTTCGGAATGTTATTTTTGTTGCTTTTGAAACAAGAATTTAGATCAGTAGGTCAAAGTCAAGATCAATGAATACTGAAGTAGAAAAGTACATGCATATCTGTGATCCGCATTTCATTGATGTAGTTTCACAGAAAAAAGTCTGTCAATATGGCTATGCCAAGGTCATCTAATATCAAAGTTTATACTATCAATTTAGCCATAGCTTTTGCAAAACAACCACAAGAAGGTGGGTCAGTAAGTTAAGTGACCCGTTGTACAGGAAATCTAGGTTCTGCTTCTAGCCAAGCATCTCAGCAATGGGCTTTGTTTTCTGCGACAAAAACATTTTTAAGATTGTCCCTTTTTTACTCAATGTTTGACAATCAACTTAGCCCCGGGGCAATCTTGGTAGTTGACCATAATTCAAAGCTGTATTGCTTAATGTTTGAGCAACGAAAATAACAAAAAATATCTAAATCTATGTGAAAACAAGTAATCCCGGGCGGAGTCAGTTTTGACCCGCAGGTAATTATTTGAACATTTCCGCAGACGTCTACAAGACGATACTTCTTGGAAGAAATCTAAGGTTTTGTGCATTTTTTGGAGAAGCAGTTTAAATACGTCCCTGGTGTCCTAGATTTGGACTAAACTTAACCTCACTTCGAACTTGACGTAGAGTTCTCGTGATAATTGGTTTCAAAGTATGTCCTATTGAGGGTTCACAACTTATTTCTATGAAAGGACAGGGCGATCATGTTCTTCATCTCACGAGGCTTAGTTTCGAACAAAGCTGAAATATCATAGAGCAAACATTTTCATCAATTGCCATGATGATTAGGAGGCAAATACTGCCTTTGAATTGTTCACAAAGTGTTTGTATTATTTTTTCCTTGTCGAACAGTTTTTAACCTAACATAAGCAAGTTTCAAACTTGATCTAGAGCTTATATAGTCAAATAATTTGACAAATTTTCTCGATTGTTGATGGGCAAATGTCGCGTCGAGAGATATTTCTAGAATTAGGTTAAGTAGCTTCTTGAATATATCCAGTTCTGTTCTTTAATTTCACATTGTCACCTTGATTTTGATCATACGTGACTCTCTTTCGAACATGACCTCAAAATTACCGAGACAATATTCTGACTACTTTTAAAAATAAGTGGGTAGTAAGTGCTGACTCAAGAGTATAAACAAGGTTTTTCACAAAATTATTTCATTGATTACATAGCTTTTGATCCAAATTGAAGTTTTAAACCTCCCATAAAATCATTAAATCAAACAATCTGAAAAATTTCACGATGATCTGGGATCAAGAGTATTAACAAGGTGTGTCTATTATTTTACATGATGAAATCGTTTTTGACCTCACGTGACCAAGTTCCAAAGTTGACATATAATTTATCAAGGCAAACGTTCTGACCAATTTCAAGGATGCTGCCCGTAAAACTTACCATAAGCACTTGAAGTAGCTGAAAATAGCACTTTTAACAAATGTACTTGAGCGAAACAACCAAAGTAACCCACAGTTTGTTATAAATCTCTTTCTAAGGTGACCGTAATTTTCCTGTTAATGCATTTTCCTATAAATTAGGACTGTATGTAACAAAAAACATTGTACACTTGTACACATATGTTGTATATATGTACTGTTTATGTAATGACAAGTGGAAAATTAGTAGTTCTAAATCACAAAAATCCTAATTACTTACATCATGATGTGGAATTCCAGAATACAAACAAGCATGGGATTGTTATAATATATATGTAACGTCAACTTAGAACAGCGGTCTAGATGCGGCCCGACATATTTACGGTAAAACGTCATTGAAAACGTGCAAACATTATTCTAATATGCCTATGGTATATTTCTATACTCAATTCAAGTACTCTTATATGATTAAAGCACTCGGAAAAGTTGGCGGAGTTTCGGACCTGGAAGTAGCTCCTTCCGACTTTTTGAATTTACTCCCGCACAGAAAAATAAAATATAGAATTAGAATTAATATCTGTATAAATACATCAGTCGCACAAATAGTTGGGATTAAGAACCTAATTACTATTTTGGGTTGCCGCAGTTAAGCATTAGAATACCTTCACCTTGTTTTCCTATAAAAAGGCCAAGGAAATTCAGGATTAATCATCCCGCAGTGTTTTGATTTTGGGTGACAAAAGAATGAATGAAAACGTTAACGTCGTCAGACTGACGTCATTACCCCACGTTAAAACGTTGTACAGCTCAGTTTAGCGAAACGCATTTAAATCGTTTGTCTGCTTTGTTAGGTTCTAATATCTGACGTCTTCTGCCTAATGTCACAATACAGCATTTTATATATTCTATGAACTGAAATAAGTTTGTATAATAATGCTATGTATGATATCTTGAACGGTTGCCCGAATATGGAAGTGAATTCCAACAGCCACTTTTTATGCTATTTTACACACGACGCCAATCTGAAACAAGAGCCATGTTACACATGGTTAATCCCCCCGCCGGGAAGAAGTTACCTGAAGGTTGTACTTTCGTACATTTTACTTGGTGAGAGGAAATCCTTAAAAAGCCGTATAGTTATGGTCATGCTGAGTACAGTTTTCAAGTAAGTGGAAAAAGAATAAGGCAATGAAGAGAAGGTTTGCAAAATTATATTAATGTTCATTATCAGTATAGGCATGATAATTTTCTATTTGACTAAAAGTAGGCTAGGTAGAGTTATTGTTCTTGCACACTGCACTTCCTACCAATGTGCTATGTCAGTGTATTAAGTTTGAAGAAAATCCCTCAAGTACTTTTGGAGTTATGCTCTGGACAAAACTTTTAAAGTAAATCTGACAAAGGGGAATAACTCTAAAAGTAGGCAAGGTAGAGTTATTGTTCTTGCACACTGCACTTCCTACCAATGTGCTATGTCAGTGTATTAAGTTTGAAGTAAATCCCTCAAGTACTTTTGGAGTTATGCTCTGGAAAAAACTTTTAAAGTAAATCTGACAAAGGGGAATAACTCTAAAAGTAGGCAAGATAGAGTTATTGTTCTTGCACACTGCACTTCCTACCAATGTGCTATGTCAGTGTATTAAGTTTGAAAAAAATCCCTCAAGTACTTTTGGAGTTATGCTTCGGACAAGTAAATCTGATAAAGGGGAATAACTCTAAAAGTAGGCAAGGTAGAGTTATTGTTCTTGCACACTGCACTTCCTACCAATGTGCTATGTCAGTGTATTAAGTTTGAAGTAAATCCCTCAAGTACTTTTGGAGTTATGCTCTGAACAAAACTTTTAAAGTAATCTGATAAAAGGGAATAACTCTAAAAGTAGGCTAAGTAGAGTTATTGTTCTTGCACACTGCACTTCCTACTAATGTGCTATGTCAGTGTATGAAGTTGGAAGAAAATCCCTCAAGTACTTTTGGAGTTATGCTCGGACAAGTAAATCTGATAAAGGGGAATAACTCTAAAAGTAGGCAAGGTAGAGTTATTGTTCTTGCACACTGCACTTCCTACCAATGTGCTATGTCAGTGTATTAAGTTTGAAGTAAATCCCTCAAGTACTTTTGGAGTTATGCTCTGGACAAAACTTTTAAAGTAAATCTGATAAAGGGGAATAACTCTAAAAGTAGGCAAGGTATAGTTATTGTTCTTACACACTGCACTTCCTCCCAATGTACTCTTGTCAGTGTATGAAGTTTGAAGAAAATCGCTCAAGTACTTTTGGAGTTATGCTCCGGACAAAATTGGGACGGACGGACGCACAGACGGACGGACGGACGAAGACCATTTCTAATATCCCCTTCGCCTTCGGCGGGGGGATAAAAAAAGACCGTAGTACTTACGACAGTTTTCATAAATTCGGCGTATAAGAATCGAAATAATCTATGGCTTGGAGTGCTTTATCGAAATTGAAGCATTTCCCAATTCAATTTCGATAAAGCACTCCAAGCCGTAGATTATTTCTTAATTCAACAAGCACCTGAACCAATTATTAAACAAACAAAAGACGAGTCTTCATAATATATTTTGGAACATTCTTCAAAATAGCATTACTTGGTTTGTTCGGCTCTTTTTTGAAGTGTATCGATGCGATTAAGCACTGAAACACGTTAAAAGAGAGCCAAGTAATGGTAATGTTGAACCCTTTCCAAAATATCATAAAAACATCGTTACGTCAATTTCGTGCTATCAAAATATTTATCAACGTGGCATTTTAAAAGTAAAAATGTCCAAGTGTAGTCGAGCTAGCATTGTGCCTTATGAAATCATGCATAATCAATATATATAAATTATTGACGGACTCAACATAGTTGATCATTTGTATTGTTGTGAATCCAGTAATGATAATAACATTGGAGGTCCTGTAACATCATGTCGTCTTTTTGAATTTCATTATGACACTTAAAATAGCGACAGTGATATAAATTATGAGTGTCACAGCAGAAATTATAACGAGTTTGTACATAATGATGTTTGTTTAGACCCCAGTGCAACATATTCAGCAAGCAAAGCTAAAAATAATACATGTGGCTGTAAAGAAAATTATGGGAGACTGTCTAGTACTGTTGACAATTTCAAGTCCGTCATTGATTTTCGAGAAGGATGAAAGGAATTTCAAGCAGAACTATTTTGTCACCACCATGTAGGTTAATTTACTGAAGACAGTGACATAATCAGAAAGAGCGTCAGAGAGCGTTCTCAAAATGTCTAAATACATGATGATCTATTCATAACATTTCCATGATTTAAAGACCTGAATTTATTTACTGTATGACAAAAATGTGTTAATTTTGATAATTTCTTTCAACCACTTGGGCTGTACTGTAGTCCTATATGTGCATGTAGGATATATTTATGTGAAGGACAATTTAGACTAACATCTGGCCCTGTGCTTATAAACGTTTCTTGAGCACAATCTCATGCTCAGCAGAAAATCATGCTCAAGTAATATGAAGTCAATCAAAGTTATATTTATATACAAAGTTGGATTTATTGTAAAGTTGTATAAGCTCAAGAAGAGACCTTCTAATTATTGCTATGGAACCAGACTTTGTGGAGCAATATAACCTGAATTTATTCCATATTTCTTGAGCATGATTTTGTGCAGAGCATGAGATTGTGCTCAAGAAAGGTTTATAAGCACGGGGCCAGGCTAATGAATAAAAGTTATATTGCTTTAAGATGAGATCTCTATCACGGTTTTCTACTATTAATTTTAGTTATCAAAAAGTGATTCGTATTATTGAATATCCTGGATTTTTTGCGCCTACAAACGCTGTCTGTCTGCCTGCCTGCCTGCCTGCCTGCCTGCCTGCCTGTCTGTCTGTCTGTCTGTCTGTTAAACATGTTTGATATAGGGACGGTTTCTTTTCATAAAAATTAAGTCCGGGGCAACGCCTACTTTAATTTGTGTCATAAAATCGTAGCCCTTATCTCTCATATAGGCAGATTTCATTTGCCACCTTTCCACTTATTGTGTTCTATTGAGAAAGTCACAATTTGAATTTTATCCAAAGGGATGGTCTCAAGCACATCAAGCTCGGACCCTTCTACGTCTAAGCTGAAATAGTCCACGTAAGGCTGTTTCAGCGCAAGCAAAACTGTATACAATGGGAAACATTGAACTTTTTTATATTTTCCTGTGTCATATCTTATGTTGCTAGACGTGTTGACAATTTTTCCCAAGACCGGTTTCTTCCCGATGAAAAATGTTTCCTGAAAATGTAAAGGATAATAACTAACATGGGAGGTTTAAGAATGTTCAGTTTTGAAGCTAATTTTGCATTATGCCTCTGAGCATTCAAACTTGCACTGCTACCTTTCTTTTTTGTACATCAGACGTTTCTCGTTTTCTCCTGAAAGTATTTTGTTGCAAAGTATGTCGTTTTAATTTAGTTTGAATTTATTTTGACTTAATAGTTATCAACCTTTAGTAATAGTAATGCTGTGTAACTTAAATAACCCACATAGATAAGGCCATTCAAAATTGCCTTAGTCTACGAACAAATGCTAATATTTTTTCTATCATGTCTTACAATAAAAAAAAATATGTATATAAGACAAACAGCACAGCCGAGGCAATTACTTTTACTCGGATTTTCAAAATACGGTTCTATTGTTTTAAGCCTTAAATTTTATTCCTAAAGGATATCGGTACCTAAATATATGAAGACGAAGTTTTTGTTTTAGACAGACACAAATTACATAGCTGTCCGTTTTTGAAGAAACAGCGGCGTTACAGATCCAATATCTCATCTTATGATATTCAAGGTCGATGTTAATGATTTACATTTCTATTCTTTTTAGGGGAGCAATACAGTGTGCCGTTTCGCCCCAAATAAATATATTTTTATCCGTGAGGCAATCACTATGGAATTTCAAGGAAGATCACAGAAATTATTACTAGCAAAAGAATACATTACACACACGCAATTTGTTCTCATAAAAATGATTACAAAATTCAGACCTCTTCAAATAACAAGTATATGCAACAAAGTGCAATTTTGATGATAATTTGGTAGACCTCCAACCTTAACTACAAGAAGGGTGGATTGATGACTCGATGCATTTTCTCTCCCACTTTCTCCGTACTGAACTTTTGGTGATAAAAAGGAAGTAATTGGTTATTTCTTTAATCGATTCTAAAAGCATGACGGTTGTAAGGCTTACTGACTGCTAGTAAAAGTTGTCGAGTTAGTAACGCTCTTGACTACCAGTCTGTAAGTTAAAGGTTCAATTCCTGTCCAGGGCACTGAGAATTTCAGAAACGCTTATTAGTGTTTCCTGCCCATCTAAAGATGAACCGATTAGAAGCCCAGAATAATTCTAAAGTGTATCGGTGCTATACATAGTGAATGTATAAAAAAACAAGAAGTTTTAATTTTGTAGTAAAAGCTATGGTCTGTTACCTAGATTACCATCTTAAGGACCACAATGGAAAAAGGAATTTGCTCTCTGTATTGTGCTATCCTTGTAACGTAACTTGTACTGAAAACACATATACATGTAAAATAACTACATTTAAAACTTTCAAGTGTGGTTTCCTTTTAATTCATTATGTAGCTTAAAAGAAATGTTTCAAACGATAATGTATAAAGTAGATTTACGCAAGACATAAACAGTAGTCGGAACGTATCAGTTGTCTCAATTTGTGTATATTGTGCGTATAACGTGCGTTTAACATGCGTGTAACATCTTTAACGTGCGTGCACTCATCGTGTTTATTGTCAATCGTACATCGTGTATCATACCGCAACGTGCATCATAAACTATAAACAATATACGATTCCCGATTTACGACGCAGGACAAGCCTATACGGTTTACGATTCGATGGTGAATCGTTTTACTGTGTTCCTTTAATTGTTCGTTTTGTCCTCGTGTGTTTGCTTTGTATGCTAGTGTGTGTTGGTAGTGTATGTGTGTGTGTGTACATGATTGTGTGTGTGTGTGTTTATGTGTGTGTGTGTGTGTGTGTGTGTGTATGTGTGTGTGTTGGTTGTGTGCACTTCTGGGTGCTATGGGGCTCGTTTTGGGGAGGCTGCGTTTTTGGTATGTGGCATTCCCTGTTTGATATTATTTTTCTTTTTTTACTAAGCGTGTACATCTCAGCAAAACAGGTGCTGAATTCCGACGAAATTTCACCTTATATCCGAAATTTAGTTTTGTTTTAGCGACGGAAAGGACATATTTTTTATCAATATCTAAATTGCTGTTGTAAATGCATTCTCAAAAGTGTAGCAGACAAGATACGCCTGCACCGAAACAACATATCGGGGTCCAAAGAAATGGCGTTTTACCACCATCTCTAACTGATGTTTGGTAGGGTGGTCAAGTTTTATATGGAGTGCAGTCCGGGGAACCATTACTTGTTCTCTATCGGGGGACAACGGATCCGAACGTTTCACGACAAGTCATTGTCCATGGATATTGTAGAGACTTGCAAATACATTTTACCTCTTTAATGTTTGACAACATTTTAAAGGATGTGTGCCTTGTCTCAGATGTGCATGGCATAGTACAAGGCCTAAATGTGGACAATTTGATTAGACTTCTCTCCAGGTAGATCTGGTAGTTAACGGTAAGCGAGATGTTTTCATCCAATATATCATCTGCTTTGATTGATCTTACAACATAATCTTCCATAGTCTGAATAAATAGGCATATTCGACATTAGTGGTCAGTACGTTCGGGTGCATTTATGCTTGCATAGTCCGAAGGCACATTCGCGGATCCTGCCAAATGCTTAAGTATTAATTGATACTTACTTATGACTGACAGAAAAGATGTGACTCTGTGACTGGAAGATAATTCACCGCGATATAATTTTGAATTGCCTGAACGCATGGCTGACTGTCTGTTAGTAGGCAAGCGCGTTTACTTGACTGGATAAAATACGGGCTAAAATGCTTCACAGGTACTTAGAACTTCTATCTCACATGGAAGCCAAGTAACCTGATGTTTACGTAATTAAGAACTACAAAACAAACTAAACATAATGTGTGATGTCTTGATACATATAAAGTAGCTCCTGTACCGCGTCTAGATACCGAACCATCTGTAACAATCCAGAGCTGATCGTCAAGCTGAGGAATATGTTTATACTTATGATTATTCAGGGCATTGTTTACCATTTCAAAACGTTCACGCGATTCATCGTTCCATTTCATTGTATCTTGTGATTCACAACCTGTTGTCCAGTCGTCTAATGGGGACACGTAACACGAACACTGGAGCATAACTTTGCACTAAACTTTGTATGCTCAAATGAAGGATCGTAATCCATGAACAGTCTATGGAGGCTGACATGATATTTTGAAACTTTATTGGGACTGGCCGACAGCTTTCCCTCAGACTACACCCATCCAAGAATATTTGTTTTCCTAGGACAATTGACAGTCTTTGAAGGTGCAAGTTTCATGTTTCACTTTAATCTGATTGTTTCGGTCTTATCAAAAAGACCTACGACAACTAATTGTTGTAAAAAAATTGTGTAGCGTGCGCTTCGTTCATCGTGTATCGTTCTGAATCGAGAATCGAATATTTATCGAACGTGAAACATGCGTGTAACGTGCATGTATCGTGCGAACATCGTGCGTGTATCGTGCACTCCGTACGACTGCTGTTACATTCCGACTACAGTATGTGCTGACTGACAAAAATATATGTCTGCAGTTGTTTTAAATGATGTATAAAAATCATAAATATATAAATTAGTTCAAACAATTAACATTTGAAATGTCACATCCAAAGTCTCCAAATGTGACCCTGACATTACGGCCATAAAATACATTTGTTTCAATACTTACTGAAGCGGGGTATGAGTGTATGCTTAGACAAGCATTCAGTGTATAGGCTTTCCTGTTTTTCCCTTTTAATATTTCGAAAGTATCAGGATTAGGTTCAATAAGTATACCAGTCCAGTTTCGAAATCGTTCGAGAAACAAACTATTTGACAGATGCTCTCCATCATAAGCCCCGCAATCCACGTAAAACCCGTTCCGCTGGAATGGGAGTTTGTATTTCAGCTTAATATAATAAATTAGTAAATTTGAATAGTTAATATACATTAGCTGTACCGATTCCTTTTCTTCGTGCATCAAGTAATTTTGAACACTATAACGACTTCCGTAACCATTTGTGGCAGTGTATTAAATGATGTACTCTTCATTTCTACATCTACATCTACGGGGATACTCCCAACAATCAATTTCTGATCATAACTTGGAGGTCGGGGCACTTGTTAAAAGAAAATGCTATGTTACATGATGCATGATATTCATGTGTTAAGAGAGTAAAAGTAGTACTATATACAACTTTGTTAAAAATAAAAACAGGACGATGACATTAGTCCATAATTTATATGAGTCTAGGCCAGATGTGAAGCACCGAAGATTCACATTGTTCTTGATGTTATAAGGCAAGGCGTTCCAGTATCTGATCGTGCGAGGGAAAAAGGAGTTCATATGATATTGTGTTCTTGAAAATGGTATGTTATAGTTAAGATTTCCAGATACTGTCGGGTGGTTATGGTCTACAATGACGAGGTTGTGTGGTATTTTGTACAACATCATTAAGGATGCGTGTATTCTTCTCTGTTCTAATGTCTGCCATTAAAGAGTTTCAAGCATTAATGTTACGCTGCTTTAGTAAGAGTAATCATTGAAAACATATCTTGCTGCAGCCCTTTGTACCTTTTCTATTTCATATGATAAGTTTTTCTGCCATGGGTGTCATATGGTGTTACAGTATTCTAACTGTGGACGGAAGTATGTTGTGTAGGCAGTTTTTTTGATATTACGGTTGTTACATTGTACATTTCTTTTTATGAATCTAAGAGTGTTACTAGCTTTTAGAGAAGTAGTTCCAATATGTTTTTTCCAACTAAAGTTATCAATCCTGGTAATCCCAAGGTATTTAGCATTTTCTGTAGTTTTTAGTTCTTTATTGTGTAATTTATATGGAAAGATGATGTTTGTTTCTTTTTTGAGATTCTTATGATTTCGCATTTATCAGGATGGAATTACATAGACCATTTACTCTCTCTTCTAATTTTGTCAAATCATCTTGAAGTTTGTTAGAGTCTACTGATGAGTCGATGGTGATATATATATGATTGTGTCATCAGCAAATAAGCGTATGGTACTTTTAACAGAGGCGGGGAGGTCATTGATGTAACAAAGGAAGAGAGACGGACCCAAGACAGAACCCTGGGTACCACTGACAGAACTGGTAAAGAATCACAGTGTGAGCCTTCAACTACTACTGATTGAGAACGATTAATAAGGAAACTTTGAATCCATAATAGAGATGTTTTGTTGATACTAAGTTGCATGAGTTTATAGAGAAGAAGTTGATGATCGACCTTGTCAAAAGCTTTTGAGAAATCCATTACAATGATATCTGTTTGTTTTCCAGATTGGAGATTGTCAAAAATTTCTTGTGTAAAGGATAACAGTTGAGTCTCACAACTGTGTTTGGATCGAAAGCCATGTTCAAAAGGTGCGAGAAGATTGTTGCTATCAAGATGGCGCATGATGTTTGAGACCATAATATGCTCCATTAGTTTGGATACTATACAAGTCAAAGGTTGCTGGCTTTATATTTGGAGCCCTTTTTGTATACAGGTGCAACAATAGCAGTTTTCCAGTCATCTGGAACTATACCAGTTCGCAGTGAGTTCTGAAAGACTTTAGTAAGAAAAGGAGCTGTTTCGAAAGAAAGTTCTTTAAGTAGTATTGGCGACAGCTGATCCGGTCCAGACGCCTTGTTAGGATTTAGATCCCTGAGCATTTTCAAAACACCTTCTACAGTTATATCTACAATGTATGTCATTCATTTGATTTTCTTGCTGAATTTTGTTATTTTTGAAGAGATTTAATTCACAAAGTTGTTTAAGACTGACTGGTTTAGGTTTTGAGAACAAAAAAACAAAAATAATATCAAACAGGGAATGCCACGTACCAAAAACGCAGCCTCCCCAAAACGAGCCCCACAGCACCCAGAAGTGCACAGACACACACACACACGCACGCACGCACGCACGCACGCACGCACGCACGCACGCACGCACGCACGCACACACACACACACACACACAATCATGTACACACACACACACATACACTACCAACACACACTAGCATACAAAGCAAACACACGAGGACAAAACGAACAATTAAAGGAACACAGTGGGGCACCGCCTTGGAACGGTCAGTGGCAAAAACACCACTGGGGAGCTTAAACCGGTTTATGGTGCGCACCCAACCTCACTCTTACCCCCACCATGTTCCAAAGTCACAGGACAGTGTAAATAAAAGTAATCCCTGCTAGGTGAATCTCTAACACACGCAATGGAAACAAACGGCATGGTATGTAAAACACAAAAATATGCTCGTGTATAAATATATAAAAAGCAAACCTTGAGAACAAAAAAACGTATGTACTCAATGCCTTTGCAGAAGGCAGAACACCAAGAGAAACACCCTTAAGGGCCCGACGAAACAGGCCAGAGGACAGAAATCAAAACAGTTTCGTCCCAGTGGGATTTAAAAACTGCCCATCATAGAGTCCTCCCCCTCTTCCGTCAGACACAATCAAAGAGGGAAGCATAGCGTCCAACTGTAAACGGGTTGAACACCAAACATGCGGTGTGTCTCAAAACAGTTGGGTCGTAACCTCTTTAACAAAACGTTTTATAATTTTAGCAAATACAGTTGGAAAATTGCCATGACCCAAAATCTTACGAAGTTTGTAAACTTGTAAAGACGGATTCAAATTGTTTGTTTAAGATTGTTGCTTTATCAGATAGTTTGGTTTAAGTTTTACCTTCAGATTGTAAGGGTGCAACACCATGATTGTCTGTTTTTTATGTTTTACAAAAGGAATAGAACTTTTTGTTTTTACCCGTCTCTGAGTCATCAGAAAAGATAACTGATTCTAAATACTCCCAGTATGATTTGCGTATTTTTTTTTGAATGGTGGCTTTAAGAATAGTAAGTCGTTGTCTCATTTTACTATAGTGTTCTTTTCCTTTAGCCTTTTTACATTTAGTGTGTAATTTATCTCTTTTATGTATTATTTTAGTGATCTTTTTTGTTACCAGGGAAGATCACTTCTGGGTTTAGTCATTTTAGTTGTTTTTGAGATAGCTCATTCATTTTATTTTTAAATTTTTCCCATAGTATGTTTTGGTCGTTAAATTAGAGTTTATCAAAAACCTCTTCAGAGTATTCATAAAGATCAGACTTGAATGAATTCCAGTTGTCTTTTTTAAATCGTTTGATTTCACGTTTTACTTGCAGAGGTTTACCAATTTTGTTGTTCATTTCATAAAAGACAATATTATGATCTGACGATCCAAGACTAGGTAATATTTTGGTAGAATGAACTTGCGAAGGCTGGTTTGTCAAGAATAAATCAAGAACGTTGTTTTCTCTTGTGGGTTCTTTTACTACTTGATCTAGATTGTGATTTGTGAGATTTTCCAAGAATTGCTCATATAATGATTTAAATTTACAAAAATCCATAACTGTACCAGATGTCCAATCTATGTCAGGCATGTTTAAATCGCCCAGTACCCATACTGTACTGTTTCTATGTATATTCTGTAGAGAGTTCCACAAGGACGACAGGCTATTTTGATCATTCTCATGAGGTTTATAAAATGCTGATAAGTAAATAGTTTTGACCCCCGGAATGCTTAATTTTGTCCATACTATGTTACAATCTGGATCAGCCTTTAGGTCAGGTTGATCTTCACAGACAAATCTATTAGAAACAGCTAATATTACACCACAGCCTTTACCACTGGTTCTATCATCTCTGAAAACTTGAAATTGGTTATTTTCGGGATATATTTCAGATGAACAAATATATGGTTTCAACCATGTTTCAGTGAACGCTATGATATCAGGTTTTATTTCATCCAATAGAAGATGAAATTCTGGAATTTTAATTTTTATTGATCTGCAATTTATATTCAAGATGGTTACACGTCCAACATTGACTTTTCTTGTGGTTGCTTTATATGGGATAGTGTTTGTTGGTAGTGTATGTTTGTGTGTGTACATGATTGTGTGTGTGTGTGTGTGTTGTGTGTGTGTGTGTGCGTGTGTGTGTTGGTGGTGTGCACTTCTGGGTGTTGTGGGGCTCGTTTTGGGGAGGCTGCGTTTTTGGTACGTGGCATTCCCTGTTTGATATTATTTTTTTTTTTTTTTTTTTTTACATTTTTTGGAACTTTTTCAGGAGATTCTGCTGTGATTTTAGTATTTTAGGTAAAATTAGGTTTCAGAGGATGGTATGATCTGTTTGGTGAGTACGTTTGTTCCGAGATACTATTGAGGTCTGATATGCGATGGTCAGGTGTGATATTAGAGGAATACTGTTCTATGGTAGTGAAGCTGTTGGTATCTGCTAAGGTATTCAGTGAATCCATCAGACGACCGGAATAGTTAGGGAGGCCACATCGCAGGCACAACCAGACGAGCCGAGAATCAGAGAGTTTCTTATATGTGCTGTCACCCATCCCCTGACATGACGCATGATACCATTGGTAGCAATCTTCACAATTGATCCCGCTCTGGGTCCAGGTGACTTCTTCATATAACTTCTACAATAACCACACAGTAAGTCCTGGGTTTCAAACATGGATGACTGGGGGCCAGTGTTGGACTCGACATTTGAGGACTGATTTATCAGGAGAGCGAATATATAAATTAGCGTAGTTTTGCTCTTGTGATGTTTATCAAGCACGTGTCTGTTTCTCATAACTTTACTGAGAGAGGTGATGCAGGCTGATGTTTCGGTCCTGGTGTCATCGGACGTAAAATTGTTCCTACTTGTGTCTTATTTTGGTCAAAGTTTGAGTTTATATCTGTTGTCTTAATGTAAGTAAGAGTATATAAGAAAATGGGGAATAAGTAGAGATGCATGCTTTGCAAATACACAAAAAACAAATCACACGGACAAGTTATTAGACACAGATGATTGATGTTATCTTCACTCAGTGCCACTGCCCACTGAGACTAAATGGTACACAAACAAATGAGCGATATTAGTGATATGAAAAAGAAAGGGTGGAAAAAGATATGCATTCGATAATATACCAACAAATTGTTGGATCTTCAACCAAAGGTTGGTAAGAATCACGTTATTTACATTTTGAAACAACGGAGGTAATTGAAGAGTACTCGGTGTACAAATACTCGGATGGACTAGTATTCGGACACACAGAAAACTTCAGTTTTCTCTCAAGAAACTGGACAGAACTGCCTATTACGTTCAGGAATACTAATTCTTCCTGTTATCCAACAAATTTTAGGTTTATACAATAGTCTAAGGGTGTGAATTTAGACTCCTATCGAGAAAAAAGTGAGCTTGAAAAGTTTCGTGACTGCCCCGACGCTATGACGTCACAGTATATCATTACATTAGATTCATGAAAGAAAGAAAATGTTTTCAATAAACAGATTTATAATTAAAGGGTACCGAAAGTCAGAAATTTTGACTGTGAAATTCAAACGAGCCTGTCATTTAATTTCATTTCTGAAAATGAGTTTATATGTGGTCAATTGCTTTTTAATGACTTAATTTTATTTTTTCTATCTTTTATTGAAATTACGTGATTTCAATCCCGTCTACGGACGTCGCCATTGATAGCTGAAACAATGTTGCACCTGCGCCAAATTAACTGGATGTTTCGAAGTAACTGCTACATGCAAGATCTATCAACACAAGTGAAACTTTGAATCTTCGTAAATTATCATACACATTTTATAATACCGCAGATAAATTTGATAGATTCTGATTGGTCAAGAGCCTCTGTATATGAGACCGTATACACCGTGAGCAATCCCGTATATACCGTCTCCCGTTTGGAGCCTCATCGTTTTTGCCTTTTCTGATTGGCTAAAGAAGCTCTGTAAACATTGTTTACATTCAAAACAAAATGGCCGCCGTGCCACCGATTCAACCTTTTCAGCGACGTTTGTAAGCACTGCACACGTCGTTTGGTAAAATAAATCAAATTCATAGACATTAAAACTTACATTGATGCTATCTTTACCTTCGTTTCTCCCGAGTCAAAACGGGTTACGGACATAAGATTTCATTTCAGTCGATCAAGTTCAACATGAACATGAATCCCAGTGGCAGTGGAATATTTTTTTTTTTTTTTGAAAATGAAAACACTGACATTGACACTAATAAGTACTCTTCAAATTATTGGTATTCCTTTCTGCAACTAACGGCTGCTGACAGGACATTCATGTACAAATTCAACCTCTGGAATGACGAAAAAAATACCGCCAGATCAAAGGAAAACATGAAAACAAATGTCCTTTTCTGTCCTGTTAGTGTATCACTACTGTAGTCCTATTTCAATTGTCTTGAAATAATGTGAAGTCCTACTCCAATAAAACGCTGTTTATCCTTATTTTGTGTCACATCAATAAGCCAAGGTAATAAATTAAAAAGAAATCTGTGTTTATCCAGTCCACACGCTACAAAAATGTCTACCAAAACATTACTGTGTCGGTGACGTAGGCTTGAACTGATGACGTAAGAAATTCGGAATGGGACCGGTTTAACGGAAATTAATTATTATGTGACTGCAATTATACAAAATTCCATACTATACTTTGCTCTCGGGTTGAAAACACCGTAAGCCACAGGATTATTTTTCTTTCTATTGAATTACTGAGAAAAAACTAAGATCGGCTGATTACGAGCGCCGTACGGAATCATACGAAGGTAAAAGAATTGGGGGCTCCCATGGGTATCGGCTTTTTGTCATTTATAAATATAAAAGCAATATTTCGACAACAATTCAGGTCGTTTTCTTGTCTTCCAAACAAATCTGCGGTATTATAAATTCGTTATACAGATTTTTGACGGTGTAAACGGACTCGTATAGCCTGTTCGTGCCGATATAAACACTCGCCTGACGGCTCGGGCTAATATCGGCACGAACAGGCCATACGGGTCCGTATACACCGTCAAGAATCTGTATAACTAATAATATACGTATGATACGTAAAATAAACCTCTTCGTATATATTGTTGCTAAATTCCATGTCTTAGAGATGTAACTTACGTCAGGATGTTTATAAAAAATCTTGGTAACGACTTTCTTATTACGTCCGTTGTGACATTTTGCACGATAAGAAAAACCAAAAGGTGTACCTTTAATTCGGTCTTTGTATAGTTTAAAAAAGTTGTTTTCTTTAAGTTATTAAATCTTATATATAGATCTAGAATTTATTTGTCACAAAAATTTCCCTACGTGCACAACTAGATCTACCTGCAAAAGTGTTTTTCTCGTGTGGCTGTAAAAGCACGCCGAAACACGTCTTATACGAGAATATCAGGTTGAAACTTGTGTCACAAAGGATATTTTATACAGGGCCATATAATATCTGTTAAGACTCGTATATATTTTCTAGATTTAACAAAGACTGGCATTTATATTCAAAATCATTTCCCAAAATCGTGTTTAAAGTACAATAGATTCTATACGTGTGAAACATAGGCCTACTCACATGTGTTGGGAACACCGTATGATGTGATCATCTTTAAAATTCTTCCAAGATTTTACTCTCTCTATCAATAAAATAAAAATTAAACAAACAGTATCTCATTTTGACAATGTTGCCATAGTAAATAATTAGCATATATCTAGCCTTTGTTGGAATTTAAGTGGATCGGGCTCAAGGGCATAAGTCACAATGAAGGATGCGATATGATTTTGTGTTAACTGGTGACACCCTTTGCAGCAGTCTAACTGGTACAACGTCATTCCGCCGCAAAACGAATATTTTCACCAACCCTAAAAATGTTTAAAAAAAATATTTTGAACTAATGATGATTAAAGGGAATTCATCGAGGGTTTTCTATGAGTGAAATTGGACACGTATTCAGGATAATACCGTGATTGTTATATAATGAGATTTTTAAACCAGTCTTGAATGGATTTGCTAAATGTTCACTTCAAAATTAAATTTTGTTTTGAACCAATACAATCGAAAAAACATTCAGAAAACATAAAACAACTGGTGTAATGGTTAGTAAATGAATGTATATGCAATGTATGCAACCATTCACGCTACACTTGGCAATTCACTGAATATATTGTAAGTTACTGATCACTACTACTTGTATAATAAGCTACGCATTCAAGAGTGATTTAGACCAATTGTTTATGGCATGCTGAAAAACCAGGAATGGGCTGGGTGGATGGGGCTCGTCGACTGGTTCCAGCTGGACCCATAGTTAATGTAATTCCTGGAATTTAAGGTCAGAATTTCAACGACACCACCTTTGTACGGAATGAACCCTCACTAATTGATGATAATGGCTATTAAGGGTGGGCATAACTTTGATAAGATGACAATGTATAAAAATCATAACTACAGGGTTCGGAGAAAGGTTAATGTTTACAGTTTTTGAACAATGCACTTTAGATAGAATATGTGATGCCTGTCTTCTTTTTAATATTGAAGATATAGTTTTAAAATGTTATTATTAAAATGGTATATTTAAGTAACGTTAGTAGGTAGTCTTGTACGTTAAAGTTATAATACCCTTCAAAATGGTCACATTGGTTTATAGGTAAGAATGATGTTCAAAACAGTGGATGCTGTAAAACATATAAGAAATAAATTTTACCAAGTTATTTCTGTTATTGATAAATACACATTAAGATATACATAACTGAAAGGGTGGATTTTTTATTTTTGACTAGGATAGTCAAAACTGATTATAACAGATTTCCTCTATATTCAATGTGAATGAAACTGTTATACAGATTGTTATTTTTTGGGTTTGAAGCTACATAAGTTAGGGGATGTTTCGGGTTTTTTAAATATAATTTAAACTAAATTTAAAACAACTCTTCAATTCAAATTTTCGGCAATACTGCCCTTTTCAAGAAATTTGTCTGCACTTTATCACAACTTGATAATCCTGCCTGTTTTGGAACTGCTAATGAGAGAAACTGCCGTCACCGTAACAAGATCGGAGTATTTCCATAACATTGTTAATTATTGTCTTTTAGTTTAACGGTACTGAGAATATATTGTACAACTAGGTCTTACCCATATGTAAAGATTGATAATTATGAACATAATAATCTTTTAGTATTTCCTTTTAAAATATATATGAAATTTATTTAGCTTAATATTTTAATCTTCAATTCTACAATTCTTTTACAATTACACTTGTATTATTATATGCATACATGTTATATCTATTTGTCTTATTCTTTTCTTTTATATTTTTATTTTTCAAACGACAATTGAGACCATAATTATCAACTGCAGAAGTTAAAATAGAAAGAAAACCTGGAACATGCTGCAGAGAGGCTCTACAATTTAGTTTAGATAATTGGACAATTTATGACTTAAACAAATGTGTAATAATATGATAAGTGCATTTAAGACAGGACTATGTATCAACTAAATCATTCTCGGTTTAATTTCAATTGAATTCTAGTTCTTAAGTGTATTCTTCATGTGATTGGACTTTTACCTGAAAGGACGGGAAACGTCATTTGGATGCTTGGTGCATTATGACGTCATTAGGACGTGACGTTTGTATCCCACGTCCACCACGCAAATTAAGTTTGAAAGGAGTATAATTGAGTCACCATGTTGGGATTGGTTTGATTTTTGTCAACCATTGATATTATATGACAAAAAAAACAAAAACAATAATACTACAAATAATAGAATAAAACCTAATACCTGTTTATCATATACACAGTGACTTATTGCTGACTAATAGCACATGCTAAATCAAATCATTATAATGACCATTGAGTAAACGGTGAAGCTGTCACTTACTGTCATTACTGCCTACTAATAAAATGTAATTCCAACCTCAACCAATATGCCTTTTTGATCTTATGACCACAAGGTTATGACCCTATCGACCGGGAATTAATGACCTTGAGACTATGGGTCCACGACCTTGGTCCCAGCCCTTGGGCCCAGCCCTTGGGCCCAGCCCTTGAGCCCAGCTCAGCCCAGCCCTGGTTTTTCCACATCCATTCACGCTACACTTTGCAACTGAGTGAATATCTTCTAAGCTACTGGTCACTACTAATTGTGAAATAAATTACGCATTCAAGAGTGATCTAGACCAATTCTTTATTTTACCTCCGTAGGCGCTTTCATTCATTTCATAATTTGTGTGCAATCCACTTCTTCACTTACATTCCCGTTTGACTAATGCTAGTGTACAATAAAAACTGTTCACTACTTTCTAAATGTGCGCAAAGAACTATTCACTACTTCATTTACACAGCGGCCCGCGATAAGCTAAGTGACGATTAGTTTCTTACAAAACAGCACTACAGTGTTACATCGAAATTCAATCGAATACTACGATCGATGTCAAAGAAATTTATTAAAACGATGTCCTAGGTATTGTTATGTCTTTGTATAAATCGATAGAAACTTTGCGAACGTATGACACTATAAATTCAAGCAATTCACAAATAGTAGTTAATATCAGGGAAATTAGAAAAGACAGAAAATGCCTGCACAACCACTCTTACGGAAACAGATTTCAAAAAGAGTATGTATATCACCTGTACATGCATACGTAAGTATTTTATAAATCGAACAGTAAACACTAGGGAAATGTGAAACTGCTAAACATAACTTAGCAAACAAATATCAAATCAGGGTTCATGCATTTAAAGATACAGGAATGGTGATTCTGGGTACTTTGTATAAGGGAGAAATTAAGAAAGTCAGTTACATTGTATACATAGACATGGAAGCTTTTTTTCATAGAACGGACTCATTGAACTTTCAGGTACAAATTGTATATCTTGTTTCAGATTGGAGTAAATGTTTACTGAACTAGTTACATACATTTTCTTTATACATGTATGACACTTTAAAAGATCCCACAAAAAACCCGATTTCGAGGAACGATACCTTATATTTGCTGGACAGCCATACACTTACCATATTGTTCAGCAAGTTATCTACAAACTGAGTCTGACCTGGTGATGGATTTAGCCTTGTCGGATGTGAAATGTTGTATGGAGCTTTAGATGGAGGTTGTATATAATAGTTTCGCAAAAGTTCAATCAGCTTTTTATCGTCTGGTGCTACTTTAGCTTTGTTTAGATCTGACATGTAGTCTACAGGTCTTTGTGTGATGTAGTTAACTCCGCTGAATGATTCATAAATTTGTGAATGCAAAAATATTAACACAGTAGCAATAGAACATGTTGTAACAATAATTGAAAACGGAAAGCGACAATACATTGTAATAGTTTCCTTTTTACACACTTTAATTTTTTAAAGTGTGTTTGTTGAAAATTGTTCCTCACTCACGTTAACACCCCAGTGCTAAATATCAATATAAGCAGTGTTCGTCTTTATATCGTAAAAGGTCTGTATGCGCAATGAAATTGGCTGCAACGATAAACCCTCCAAGGGACACACAACTAAAAAGCACTATGATATATGATTAAAGAAATCAAATATAAATCACAGTGTATATCAACATTTTCGCATATCCATCACTAAGAATGAATATTTCCATTTAACTATCTAATACAATGTAGCAATTGAATTAAAAAATAAACATAATTTGCTTCATTTTAACGACTTATTCACAAATTCACTAAATTGATCATTCGGAGGAGATCGCTACGAAGTATTCATGTTTGGGATGTTTTCATACTTTACAATCATCAAAAAATCAATTTTGCAACTTTTTGAAATCCAGTTAAAAAATTTTAACGAAGTTTTCAAGCAATCAAAATAACAGAGAATGAAAGAAAAGGTATTATTTGATTGGTATTGGATAGTCTTTTTGACAATTGATAAACCAATAGCAATGTAATTGCTAACTAGGAAACAATCACGCGGACATCGGCGTTTACATCTTCTTTTTATTGCCGAGTATTTTCAAACTACCAATTTCATTTACTTCATCAAACTAACTTTTGAAACAAAAATTAATGATACACAATTTAAATGCATTTTTCAACATTTTGGGCTTGAAAGAACAGCAATACAATCGAGTATACAAGAACAGATTACTTCTATAGTGTCGCTGCTCTGCTAGATTTTCGAAGATGGAGCTTAAAGCTTTATTAACACTTTGCCGAGTTGGTCAGACCTACTGAATCGTGATGTTGTATTCGGTGTGAAACTTTTAAGTTCGAGTTTGCATACATCAATGTATTTTTTTTCGGCAAAGGAAAACATACAATGGTTTACAAACAGTATATAAAATGAAATAATAAAAAAAAAATATGTAATGCACCAGAAACCAAGATATGCTTCCCAATACCAAGGATTACACAATAAAGAGCAGCTCTTATTTCCACTGTGGTCCTTGGTGGCAGGACTTAGAGAGGCAATTTTAAAATTAAAAAACAAAATATTTTTAAAAATGATGTTCATATCACATATAAGATTAAATATTGAAGACTTATCTAAATAGACACAGTCATGACTTATAAAATTAATATACTGCAAGTTGTCTATATCTGTATAAAAATAACATGTCACCGAAACTACTTTTAGTGAAAATAATAAAATTATTAAGATAATTAAACCCTTAACTGCCTAAAAATCCAAAGCCGAAACATGTTAAGTAAAGCTTTAAAAATGAAAAACTGTTAAATCAACTGTTCAAAAAAAAAAATAAACACTATTCATAAGATGGCTTTTGATGGCTACATTGAACGATTGAAATCTGTTAATTTCTGTAATTTTGGATGGTAAGGTATTTCAAAGTTTGGAGCCCCGAAAACAAAAAGACTTTGACCCAGCACCCTTTACGTTTTGGTGACAATAACCTCCATTTTCACTAAAAACAAAAATAATATCAAACAGGGAATGCCACGTACCAAAAACGCAGCCTCCCCAAAACGAGCAGCCTAGTGCTATAATCATGCAAAGAGTTTTGGGAAACAAACTATTTATCCATATAAATACAACTTTATTTATGTACAGTAGACATACAAAAGGCATTAAACATGATGCCGTTTTAGGACTTTTAATAAGTTTATATTAATCGTTTTGTGAACTTTATGTTAAATGAATTAATAGTTTGACATATCGTCGCAGTTTCCATCTTATGCATTTTCATGAACACGAGAAAACAAAGCATGAAAAAGCATAATGTGGACCGCCAGCTTCTACAGTTCCTGGGTGAGCATAACACATAGTGCACCTGTTGAAATTTGAATTTGCAATAATGTCTTGTTTCATTTGGGACAGTGCCGAGAAAATATACACAGGGCGTACCTAGACGAAGTTGCAGTTTACGCAAAAGCTTAGCAGCAATATCTCCAAGCTGTGCGTTTTTACACTGTTTTCAAGGGTTAATTTAAAGCGTATAAATAATAACGAAGTTATGGCTTTTACGTTGTTTTAACATGTGTTAAGATCATGCAACAAAATGGTTACTATTTCTTTCACTACCTCAATCTAAAAAACAGGACCGTTGATATTCAACCTGGAAGTAAACAATTTTTAAGCACTTAAAAAGGTAGAAGCAGGCTTCGATCTTTTTTTTCATGTTTTATGTTTGTCGGGGGGGGGGCAATTCAATATAAGAGAATAATTGATAAGGATTAAGTTGTCTCCCTCTAAAAAATGATGATAAAAGCACTTTAAAATAAGCATTACATAACGCATTATACAAATTGTGGGAAAGTGCTGATCTTGACTACTACATGGAGATCTAAAAAACTACTATAAATAAAAAGAACAAGAAAATAGCACAAATGTTTGAATGATAAAAACATATTTAAGACATTTATCCCCTCAAATCATATTTCGGGAGAACTGATCAGCAACTTCCTTACAAAATCATCATATGAAATTCATACTATTATTGTCATTTAGCAACTAAGCAAAAATAAGCTATGCATGCATCTATTGCAAGAATAGCATAAACTAAGATACGAAGACAAAAAAACAAGGAAAAGCAAAGAAAACAAACAGAAAAGACATAACAAATAAAATAACATAAAGCAAAAGACTGGAACAAGTTGCACAATTTTCCTTGGCAAGTATACATCTGCAAACATCATGGAACTCATGTAGATTTATGTTGTGCTACAGGCGAGAAAATACATTTTCCCCATCCCAGGTATTGATCACTGATTTGAATTGGTTAAAAGATAATGCATTTCTGAAGGTTCCATAAAGTTGGAGCTGCATACTTAGAATACTTTTTTATATCTGAAATTATATTTGGTACATATACATTTAACTTAATCATGTTACCATTCTGGGTTAAGCTTGTTCAATATTTTTATGTTTCGAGAGCAGTTGATCTAATCCGTCTGTCTATGCTTTTCAAAACATGTAATTGTCTTGAAGCTTTCCTGCATAAACTTGAAACATGAGAGTTAGAATTTAACAAACAATCATAATAAACGCCATGAAGCTTTACTTCATCCTCACACTCTATAGAATATTGTCATAGGGTAACCATAAACAATTAAAACATTTGAATTAATACTGGTTGTTGTTTTTGCTTTCTTGTAACCTCAAATGGAAAAATGCCAGCTTTAATATAAATTGTTAGTTTTCAGTCAATTGTCCTATATTATCACATAATAGTCCCGTTATCCTATTATGCTACCTCCTTTACTAACAAGTGCTAACCACTCACCCATGTCATTGTATATCGATGTTCATGAAAACTTAGATGCAACATTGCATTTGAAGTCTTCATGTGTTATTGAATACATTGGCATGTAATATTATTAGTATAATAAATTATCTTTGATAGTTCTATACTTGTTTTCAGGTTAGTACCACTGTTTTGTTTATACATAGATCTTCTTTGTATTTCTAATCTTTAAAGCATGTTGTATGAATTGTATAGCTTATAAGTAATTAGCAATGAAAATAGTCTTTATACTTCACTCTTAAATAACATCGTACCTTTATGTCAGTAAAATGAAAACTGAGATGCAACATTGCATTTGAAGTCTTCATGTGTTATTGAATACATTGGCATGTAATATTATTAGTATAATAAATTATCTTTGATAGTTCTATACTTGTTTTCAGTTTTGTGTTGTGGTTGGCTTCCCAAAGCAAGAACCCTATCTACTTTACAAATATTTGATAGAGGGGCCAGAGCTAGCCCTCGGGCATAAACAATCACCCTTCGTCAATGGCGCCCAACAACAAGGATTTGGGTCAGCCAGAACCACGATACAGACTTTCGGCTTTCTTATACCCGAATAAAGTTTTGGGATTTACCACATAGTTTACCTGGATTTCCCCAGGTGATAGATTTATAATCTACCTGTGTACTGTGACGTTATTGTCAAGTATTGGCAATTTGATTGGATTTCCTATCCACGTGATTCGGAATTTCGAGAATTCCCTATGGTGTTTACATTTTTCAAACATGTGCGCACGGAACTCTCAATTGATGTATTTAGGGCCCTACGTTTCCTAACGCTGATCAGCTTCCAGTGATATTTACCCGGGAATTAAAAGATATCTTTGGATCGATCAGGAACTTTGAGGGACAGGATAAAGTGTCACGCGTAAAGGATACAGAACTTTGATTTTCACTTTCTCTTTTCTTGCGGAACTTGAGACTTAGTGCTTTGTGTGTTTTTTGTGTAATAGTGATTGTGTAAGATTATAGTGGATAAGTGTTATAGTGGTAAGCTTCTCTTTATTATTATAGATTTTTCAATGTTTTTTTTCTTTAGTTATAAACATTTTCAGGGGTTATAAATAGATTAAAAGCCAGTATAATTTGACTAGATACTAAGATTTTATATGTATGTGAGATTTGCCATTTACTTATATTGAAAGTAGAAGATAATAGATAGTAGTGCATGTAAGTGTTTAGATTGTATTGCACTTAGACACGTCACATATCACTAATAATTATCCGCTTTCATAAACCTAGTCACCTATACTTTGCAATAAAACCCTATATAGATATTGGAAAATTCCAAAAGACCGCATAGCTACACTGGTAGAGACGTTGGCCTGCAAGACTTGCAATTTACAGGATATCCACATAGCGTAGGTTCGAGGCCTGGTGAAACCCATTTATTTTTCTTTCTTGAACATGAATGGTGTTGTTTGTTTCCTACTCTGTATATTTTTCTGTTGATGCGTGTTAATATCAAAGGATAATATACATACATTTGTGATACATTTAGACAGTATATTTTTTTGGATGACTTAGAACATTCAGTGATCTTGTCATCAAGAAATTAAAAGAAAATCTGAAAACCTTGCAAGGTGCCGTCACTAAATTGATGGTATAGGTACACGGGGGAAAAGTTTGAAGCTCCATGCCAATAAAATTATTGCTGTGGTGTTTCGGAATAACACATTGATGGATTCAAATACACGAAAAGTTTAAAGTATATTTCAGTATTGAATTATTGAAGTTTAAAAGCGGTGCAGTTACGGAAAATAGTTATCGGTTCACATGTGGAATCAATCGCGCGTGTACCCGTATTTATCGATAATTGTATATGGACACCTGCAGTGCTACGTAGGTAGTTTGTAGGCAACATAGCGCAGTGGTAGAGCGTAGGTCGTTGACACTTGACGGCCAGGGTTCAAAACTCAGGCGAGCCAATTTTTTTTCTCTCTTATTCTTATTTTAAATATCATTTACGGACATATTGTGAAATGAAAGCGTGCGTATACAAGCATTATTTTATACAATAACAATAGTGTGCATCGTCCTTGAAAGTGTGCTGAATTTGTTTTATATGTGAATATGTACTTTTATGCATTGGAAGAATGCGTTTGTGAAACAGTACAAATTGAAATGAAGTGATCAGTTTTGCGGTAGATAACTAACAGTGTGTTGTGCCTTTGTGAAAATAGCAATATTTACACTGAAATGTGACAGTGAAATAAATTGAAAAAAAGTCCTTCGTAGCTGAATTGTGTGTATAGAGACAGTGTATATTGGAATTCAGTGATTCTGGATATGAGAATAGTGCGTTGATAAATGAAATATTTGTGCTGCAAATAGTGTTTTGATATGAAAATAATGTGGTGGTAAAGTGAAATATTTGTACTATATGAAGTGCTGTGATAAAGTGAAGTGAATTTGTGTATAAAAAAATATTTACGCACAATAATCATATGAATTGTATATGAGAGTACTGGGATAAACATCAAAAGGAAGTCTGCTAGACTCGTTAATAAGACTGGAACTAATACGTCATGGCGGACAAAATGACGGAAAGGGAGTTGAGATTTAGGAGAAGGCAAATTCTCCAAGAGCAGCTACTATTGGAACAGGAACGGAGATTAGGGGCTGAAGATATGGAAGCAAATAGAAAAAGGATAGAAGAAGATATTAGAATTCTACAATATCAAAGCGAAAGATTGCTAGTTCAAAGAAGGAACCAACAGCGACAAGCTGGTATGGTTCATAGCTTTGCGGATATTGGACAAACTCAACAATCCCTTGTTGAAGATAGGCTTGAAATCTTCAGTGAGCCACAAATAAGAAATACAGGTTCAGATACAAGAAGTTTTCCTAAACCGGAGGAATATCAGATAAGAAATATAGATGAAGGCAGCTATACATTTAGTGTAAACCGACCAGTTAGAGAAAGAATGGAACTGGAATCACATAGTACATTCCAGCAAGGAGCTTGTGGAATCAGAGCAGAAAGGCATGTGAACGAAGGTTTACAAATAACAGAAACTGTTCAAAAGAGAAATGACGTAGAACAAAGTTTAGACATAGAAGCCATGGAAGAAGACATTAGAAAATTAAGAGAAGAATTGAGTACATACAATAAAGGCTTTGGGAATAGGAAAGGAGAAACCAGATTAAACCAGCCCACCACCAATATACCAGCACATGAGATAAATGATCTAAACAGATCTGACAGAAGAGCAATTGAGGTAAATAGTGTTAGAATTGCAAAAGCAGAAAGTAGAGATAAACAAGCACCAACTCGAGAGTATACAAGAATACAGAGTCATAAGAGTCTTCAAAAGAACGCCGACGCAGAGAACTATGATCCAACTGAAAGAAAAAGTGATACAATAAAGAAACTAGAAAGGAATTCAGAGACTGTTAGAGGGGAATTGGACAGTTCTGTAGATAAGGATTTAGACTTGAAATAGAATAGTCTAATTTCAGAAAGAGAGTGGACGAAGAAAGATAGGATAAAACAAGAAATGATGCACACAAATGCGTCAATCTTAGAAATAGACAGAAAGAAACAAGAGCTTCTTGAGTTGGTGGGCATACAGGAGCGTAGACAGAAACAAATATTGCTGGATGAAGAGAAACGCACGAGAGAACTGGATAATCAAAGAATATTGTTAGTAGAATTAGTACGAAGAGAAAGGTTTATGAAGGAAAGAGAAAGAAGAATGTACATGGAGGAAAAGGAAATCCAAATGAGATTTCAGAAGCTAGAAATAGCTGAATTAGAAAAAAAACGAAGAAAACAGAACGAATGAAATGAGAAAAATTGAAAAAGAATTGATAAAGAAAGACGAAGAATTAAGGAAACGTGAGTGTGAATTGAGAAATAGAGAAGAAAAGTTGAAGCAATATCAACAGAAAGGCACCACCGAAGTAAGGAAAGAAACAGTGATACAACTGAAACCAGAGATAAGCAATTTTTCTGGAGAAGAACCAAAACCCAAAAAGGAAGTAACTCTAGAAGAATGGAAAACTGAAATCAAAAGCCTATGTGCTACAAAGATGTACACAGAAACTATGATTGCACAGGCAGTGAGATTGTCGCTTAAAGGACAAGCTAGGAAAGTTTTGCTAAATATCAGTCCTACAGCCACACCTGAAGAGATAATCGAGAAAACTGAAGATATTTTTGGAGATCTGTCTAGTCAACAGACAATTTTTACAGAATTTTACACAGCTATACAAAAAGAAACTGAAACAGTAGCAGACTGGGGATTACGTCTCGAGGAAATATTGTTGAAAGCTTGCACCAAGAAGCCAATAAAACAAGAAGAAAGAAATGAAATGTTGCGGGATAAATTCTGGAGGTCACTTCAAAACAGTGAGATAAAGAATGCAACAAGACATGCATACGAAAGTGGTGAAAAGTTTGAAATGCTTCGACGAAAAGCTAGAGCTAAAGAGCATGAAATAAAGATAAATAAAGGAAGAACGGATTTACTGTTTCAGAAGGACACGCCAAAAACAGATGACAAACATACAGAATTGTTAGAACAGATGATGAAAAAGATGGAGGAGCTAGATAAAAAGATTGAGGATTATAAAAAAGAGAATGACAAGAAAGAGTCAAATCGTGAAGATAGATATAAAAATTGGAATAGAGACTACGGACGTAGACGATATGACCAAGATGATAAAAAATGGTCGCCAGAAAGACGAAGAAGACCAGGAGGTTACAAAGACTACGACAATAAACGTTCGCCAGATAGAAGAGACAACCAGAGAGAAGATAGTTACAGAGATCAAAGATATGATCGAAGAAATCGATATGATAATGGAAACCGTAGACAAAACAGACCAAGAAGGGAATCCGATAGAAATACTGACACGAAGACGGATGAAACACAAAATAAAACAGATGATCAGAAACCAGTTGCGAAACAAGATAAGACAAAGGACAAGTTAAACTAATAGATGCTTCTGTGGAAGGGCGAAATAGAAGCAAACAGGAAACTACTAGCCCTAAAGAAAATATGATGAAAGATAGACTGATAGGAAAACCAAGTGAACAAATGATATATATTGAAGATCGACAAGTAAAAGCCCTTATTGATACAGGAAGCATGGTTAGTACTCTGTCGGAGGAATACTACACACAGATGCATGATAAACCAGAACTTCGAGACCTGGGAGATTTCGAAATTGATATCTTTTGTGCAAATGGGCAAACTATTCCGTACATAGGGTACATAGAAGCTTCCGTTAGAGCTCCATTCACAAATGGCAATGACATAATAGCACCGATTCTCATTGTTCCAAAAACTGATTACAATGAAGCAGTGCCAGCAATTATAGGGACCAATTTGATCAGAGAGTGTGCGAACCAGTGCAAACACCAAAATATTACGAACATCCCAGAGGAATGGAGTACAGCCTTCAATGTTATATCAGGTTTATGTATAGGAAAGGTTAAAGCCACCAAGAAAATAACCCTTCAACCTATGGAAACAAAGACTGTTACAGGATTTGTTAGAAAACAACATCAAATAGAGGCAGCAGTAACAGAGTCTTTAGATGACATAAGCTCGATTTCAGCAACAGTTTGTCCAAGAGTGGTCACTTTGAAAAATCCGGGAAAAACATCACGAGTACCAGTAAGATTATGTAATCTTAGTGCGAGGATGATACATATCCCAACAAAAGCTAACATCTGCAGTCTTCAGGAGGTAACTGTCTTGCGATCTATTCCGTTTTTTGAAGATAAGTCGAAATTTTCGTATATTTCATCTTCAGCTGTTTCTTCGTCATCGATGTCGTCTTCGCCTTCGGCTACAGTTTCTTCAGAATCTGAAAAAGAAAACAAAAATGTAAATATAGGACCGTTGTCTTCAGCATCTTCTGTTCCATCTCCGTCATCTGTACTGCAGCAGGCCGCATCTGAAAAAGAAAACAAAGTTATGAGTGAAAAAGAATTCAATGAAACATATGGAGCAAATATAGATACTTCAAATCTTTCTCAATAACACCAAAAGAAAGTTTATAGCTTGTTTCAGAAATGGAATTGTATATTTCCGAAGTCGTCAACAGATCTTGGACACACATCAGCAGTTAATCATAGAATTGAACTAACAGATGATAACCCATTTAAAGAACCATATCGACGTGTACCACCTGCCTTGTTTAATGAAGTTAAAGAACATCTGCAAGACATGATTAAAGTTGGAGCTATAAGAGAGTCAAATAGTCCTTGGTCGTCGAATGTAGTCATTGTCAGAAAAAAGGACGGAACAATCAGATGTTGTATCGATTTTCGGAAACTTAACCAACGCACTAAAAAGGATGCATATGCAATACCCCGCGTGGAGGACACTTTACATAGCCTTTCAGGATCTAAATTTTTTTCAAAATTGGACTTAAAATCTGGATATTGGCAAGTGGAACTGGATGAAAAGGCTAAGGAGAAGACTGCCTTTCAGGTTTGGGGATTAGGATTCTACGAATGTAACAGGATGCCCTTTGGTCTATGCAATGCTCCAGCGACATTCCAAAGGTTAATGGAGCGTTGCATGGGCGACCTAAATCTGAAAGATTGTCTTATCTATTTGGATGACATTATCATTTTTTCTGCCGATATCGACTCTCATATAGAAAAACTTGATACAGTATTCCAACGTCTTGCACAGTACAATTTGAAATTAAATCCAAAGAAATGTGAATTCTTTCAAACTAAAACAACTTACCTCGGTCATGTGGTATCTAAAGATGACATTCATGCTGATCCAGCTAAGATAGAGGCGGTTAAGGAATGGCCGATCCCTAAAAATGTCAAAGATGTCCGCAAATTTCTCGGTTTTGCAGGATACTACAGGAGATTTATATGAAATTATTATCGTTTCGAAATTATCAGTTTTACGGTATATTGTTCTCTTTTTGAGTAAATAAGGTAGTGGTCAGTGTAGTTTGAGCGGGAATTTTTCATGATTTTCACGTGTTTATAAGCTTGGTATATAATAGAGTGTGGTTCGATAAATCATCACTTGAGGTTTAGTTATTGACAGCTAAGTTTGCACATCATGAGCGATAACGAAACGGGAGAGCCCAGAGATAATTTGAGACGGCAAGTTGTATCGGATTTGGAGGAGCTTTTCGACAGGAAATTCGGCAAACTTAAGAGGGATTTTGAGACTGATTCAGAGTGGATTGCGGAGAGTACAAGGAAGAAGGTTAGAGTTGACAATTCAATTTCTCTTAAAAGTTTAGCAAACCAAAAACAGTTTACATTCAACTCAGAAATTAACGATTTGCTAGATTCTACCAAGACAGCCGTAGAGCTTAGAGACGCAACCAAGGCGAAAGAGTTTATCGCCGACGCAAAATCCAAGATTAAACGTAGAAATAAATTAATTAGGATTGCCGATAGTTCGGTAGCAGGTTGGGCAACTATCAGAGAATATGAGACTTACGATATGGCTAGTGACTCTGATGATGATATGAAAATTCGCAGAGCTGAAGACCGGGCAAAGGCCAAGCTTGAGAAGTTCAAAAAAGCCGAAACCGTCGATAACATGCGTAATACTAATAATTTCTTTGCTGATAAGTCTTTTCGTAGCTTTCGCGACAGAAACAACAGCTTCACCAGAACTCCCATGGCGGGAAGATTTATCCAACGAGGGGAAGTCATTTGTTGGAAATGCGGTGGTCAGGGGCACTTCGCAACGGGCTGTGCTAATGACGTCATCAGGCCACAGACATTCAGAGGAACGGGAATCATGGGACCCACCGCCACGCATACAGAAACCTCAGCCGGCGCGACAGACGAAGCAACAAAGAAATGAACAGCCGTGCTGTGATGAACATGATAAGTATTGGATTTTTTCTGATTTTTCTTCAAATGGTACAGATATAGATTTTCAAACTGTTGTTTGTGAACATGCAGAAAGTGTAGTTGAAGTTTCAGACTTTTCTGTTAAAGGTAGACTCAAAAACGCTTTGCATTTCTGGCAAGACACTATTCAGCCGGAAAATGATGTACTTAAAGTTATTGAAGACGGCTACAGTATTCCTTTTATCATAGAACCTCCTACATTCATTATGAAAAACAACAGGTCAGCTATAGAAAACAAGGAATTTGTAGATTCTACAGTTACAGAATTATTGCATAAACACTGTGTATACGAGGTGCCTTTCGTGCCACACAACGTGAACCCGCTTTCTGTTGCTATGAACTCTTCAGGTAAAAAGCGCCTCATTCTAGATTTGAGTATACTTAACACTTATGTTAAGAGAGAGAGTAAAATTTGAGGATTTTAAAATTGCAAAAGAGTATTTGATTCCGGGCGGGTACATGTACAAATTCGATTTGTCAAGCGGTTATCATCATTTTTCAATTTTTCCGGGACATCATACTTATTTAGGTTTTTGTTGGCATATGAACGGAATGCCTAAATACTATGTTTTTTCGGTTCTGCCATTCGGTTTGTCTTCAGCCCCACGGCTGTTTACAAAATGTTTAAGACCCCTTGTTAAGTACTGGAGGTCTTCAGGTTTAAGGATAGTCATTTTTCTCGATGATGGCTGGGGTATTAATTCCACGTTTGATCTCGCATACAAAGACGCAAATCACGTGCGCGACACGCTTGAAAAGGCAGGTTTTTTGATTAACTTAAACAAATCAATTTTTGTTCCAACACAAGTTATTGAATGGCTAGGTTACATTTGGGATCTTCATACTGGAACTCTAAAAATTCCACAGAGAAGATTAGAAAACATAAAGCTTAGTTTGCAGAAAGTTTTTGAGCTTTTTCCGTTTGTCACCCCAAGAAAATTAGCACAATTGTCGGGCAAAATAATTTCTGTAGCGCCAGTACTAGGCAATGTGTGCGTCTTACAGACGAAACCCTTTTATCGAGTTATAGAGAAAAGGTTACACTGGGATTCTGTTTCTGACATTTCAGAATGCTCAGATTGTTTAAAATTCTGGGATAGTACTTTTTCTAAGTCGTGCAGTAAAAAGTTTTTTATTGACTACTTACCAGCTGTTTTTGTATATTCCGATGCCTCGGCAGTCGCTGGAGCCGCTTACATTAAACATGAAAAATCTGTTGCACACTGTGTTTGGTCAGAACATGAAAAACGGCAGTGTTCAACTTTTAGGGAATTATTAGCCATTCAGTTTTCTTTGAATAGTTTTAAAAGTAAATTATCGGGAAAAAGGGTAATCTGGCATACAGATAGCTTGAGCTGTGTTAGTATTATCGAAAAGGGGAGTTCAAAACTTTCCCTGCAAGCCATGGCATTGGACATTTTTTCCGTCTGTGCACTTAACTGTATTTCTTTGGAGGCCAGATGGATACGTAGAGATCTCAATAAGCAGGCTGATCAGATCAGTAGATTTATTGATTATGACGACTATGGTGTTACGCAGGAGTTTTTTCAATACGTTGACAGTCTTTACGGTCCTCACAGTATTGATCGGTTCGCGAATGAATATAATACAAAGTTAAAACGGTTTAATTCAATGTGTTGTACCCCACGCACTGAGACAGTAGATGCTTTTAGTGTCAACTGGGCTGGTGAAAACAACTGGCTAGTTCCTCCCGTTTATCTAATTCCAAGAACACTGAACTATATGTTCAGTTGCCGAGCTGTAGGAACTTTGGTAGCGCCTTATTGGCCATCCAGCCCTTTTTTCCCAATGATTTTCGGGAAAAATTCACTATTTCAAACTTTAATAGTTGAGTTTCTTATCTATAAAAGTGCGGACGGGATTTACGTCCAAGGCAGGAACAAGGAATCTATTTTTGGTTCAAAAAGCTTTACAAGTAAAGTTGTTGTTGTTAGACTTGATTGTCGTAATGATATTCACAGTTGATTGATATTTTTAACTGCACTGGTACACGTGTTACACTTTGCCTACTATCGTTATATGCTTTGTCTTACAGGCTTGTTAAGTACTCAGAGATGGATTGATGTTACCGACCAATGTACATTGATTTCGGATCGGCCTGAAGAAATGTTCTCGGAGGTAAAAGACGCTTGTTTTAAGGGGAAGGAATCATCAACAACAGTAAATTATTTATCCTATTTCAATCGTTTCGCAGAATGGTGTAATAACTTTGGCTTAGAATATTTACCAGCGGGTCCAACGACTGTTGCTTTATTCTTAGTTTCCGTATGTCAGAGTGACGCTGCTTGTGGGAAATCCAAGCTAAACAACATATTCTACGCCATAAACTGGGCTCATACTATCGCAGCTTTCTCTGATACGCAGAACCCCTGTAATGACAGTTGGCTAAAATTGTGTTTAAATGGATGCATTCGTATCCATGCCAAACCAGTGCAAAAGAAAGAACCTATCACTTCTGATATTATCAAACAATTCATAAGTCGATTTGCTCCAGAGCAAAATTCTGAGAACAGTTCTTTGGCCGATTTGAGATTAGTTGCTATGTTTGTATTAATGTATGCAGGTTTTTTCCGAGTAAGTGAAGTTCTTAAATTGAAAAGAAATGATGTTACATTTTTTGACTCGCATTGTGAAATTTGTGTGCATAAGTCTAAAAATGACGTTCTGAGAGAAGGCAATGTTGTTGTTATAGCACGTACAGGCAATTTTTCTTGCCCAGTTAAACTGTTGGAGAGATATTTTCATAAGGCAAACATGTTTTCGTTATCGTCTGAGTATGTATTCAGACCAGTGTATTTTTGTAAGAAGTCTAAGACTTACATATTGCGGAAGTTAGACAAACCTCTCTCATATTCCGGTGTTCGGGATCTCTTTAAGAATAAGTTGAGGACTCTAGGTTTGAATCCCGACATTTACGGTCTGCATTCTTTTAGATCTGGTGGAGCTTCGGTTAGCGCTAATAATAAGACTGTTGAAAGGCTCTTGCAGCGACATGGGAGATGGAGGTCGGTTACCGCCAGGGACGGTTATGTTAAGGACTCTCTTCATGATCGTTTGACTGTTTCTCAAAATTTAGATCTGTAGCGATAATGTTCAACATTGTTACTAATTTGTTAGAACTGTGCTTTATGTATGTCTAAATTATTTAGAATGTAAGGTGAATTGTTGTAATGTGACAGAATGTGTTGCTTCATCGAAGGGAACTATTAAATTGAAATGTTGTTTTCAGATCTGCAGTATTTGTTACTTATTTTCATAACGTGTGCGCGTGATAGCTTTGTTTATATGTCAAGGTCGCATGCTGTTGAATGTGCACGTATTAATAGCCTTTAGATACATGCCAACGTCGCACGTTGAATACTGTGCAGGTTATATGCCCAGGTCACATGTTGTTGAATGTGCGGGTAATAGCCTTCGGGTTGTATGCCCAGGTCACATGTTGTTGAATGTGCGGGTAATAGCCTTCGGGTTGTATGCCCAGGTCACATGTTGTTGAATGTGCGGGTAATAGCCTTCGGGTTGTATGCCCAGGTCACATGTTGTTGAATGTGCGGGTAATAGCCTTCGGGTTGTATGCCCAGGTCACATGTGGTTGAATGTGCGGGTAATAGCCTTCGGGTCTATTCTCTTGTTGGCACGTACGTCGTAATTACTATGTTTACAAATCTAATTTAAGATTCATTTCTATTTTCACGACGGTAGATAGTTAAATTTTACGAAATTTACGCTAACTTGTAACTGTATTCCATCTAATATTGAAGGAGATTTCAAGTAAGAAAGTACATAATCAGATCACATGTTTTATCAACATCAGTTTTGCAGATAATACACTCCACAGAACAGGAAAACACAGATTCGGGTATGTTGTGGCAGAATGACACTTCGGAGGAGGTTCCGGTATTGTATGTTACCATGGTAACAAGTTTTATTTTTACCCTCTTTGTTTGCTTGATATTAGCTGTCAATACAATAGCCTAAACCTATTCTGGTGTTTCTGTTGTTCTTCTTTTGATGTTTAACGTTTGATAATGAAGATAAGATAATAATTGATTTACTCACTGCTCTAGCAGGAGTAAATGAAATTATTATCGTTTCGAAATTATCAGTTTTACGGTATATTGTTCTCTTTTTGAGTAAATAAGGTAGTGGTCAGTGTAGTTTGAGCGGGAATTTTTCATGATTTTCACGTGTTTATAAGCTTGGTATATAATAGAGTGTGGTTCGATAAATCATCACTTGAGGTTTAGTTATTGACAGCTAAGTTTGCACATCATGACCCAACCCGCCCACCCCTTAAGAGTTTTGGACAGGCGACAGTGGGGTGCAGGTCTTATCTTTCAGAAATGAAATGATTTCAATTTTTCCTTTTTATGTTCTTTTTTAATTTACAATGTTATAATGTCTGCATATGATTCATTAAAATTATTAATCATAGAATTTTTCCGTCGATATTTTGAAATTCATTTTTGTTTTAGTTTCGTTTCAGATACGATCGCCAACCACCTATACAGATGGACGAGGTCAAAACCGACTAAGGAAGAAATGAATTAACAATACTGAAATGCTTGCAAAATTGTCAATGATATTAGCTGTCAATACAATAGCCTAAACCTATTCTGGTGTTTCTGTTGTTCTTCTTTTGATGTTTAACGTTTGATAATGAAGATAAGATAATAATTGATTTACTCACTGCTCTAGCAGGAGTAAAAAAGGGTTTGCTTCTATAGCAAGGCCACTGAATAACCTACTAATCGGTCAACCTGTCAAGAAAAAGAAAGCCGACAGAGTTAAAGCCAAAAAAATACCTTTCAAATGGGACAACGAGCAACAGGACGCATTTGAAGAGCTGAAGAGGCAACTCACCAACCCTCCAGTGCTTGCCTATGCTGACTATACCCTCCCATTTAAGGTCCATACAGACGCTTCTCTGTCAGGTCTTAGTTCGATACTTTATCAGAAGCAAGGTGGAAAGGATAGGGTAATCGCCTACGCAAGCAGAAGCCTTACAGCATCAGAGAGGAATTATCCGGCCCATAAGCTTGAATTTCTCGCCCTCAAGTGGGCCGTGTCAGAAAAGTTTCATGACTACTTGTATGGGTCGAGATTCGAGCTTGTGACGGATAACAATCCTCTCACATATGTGACTACATCTGCTAAGTTGGATGCCACCAGCCATCGTTGGCTTGCTTCCTTGGCAAATTATGACTTTGTCATAAAATACAGACCTGGCGCAAGAAACGCAGACGCCGATAGTCTCTCACGTCTGAAAGAGAAAGACGAACATTTCAATAATGTGTCCAAAGATGTCATGAAGGCCATAATACAGTCGGGACTAGTAGAAAATTTTTCTTTAAAAGAATCGCTTACCTTGCCAAATCAGGACCATACTGAGCAGGAAACACATTCAATCCCTGACGATATTCTCTATAAAAATAGTTTATCAACAAAGGATTGGAGGAAGGCCCAATCACAAGACAAAGTGATATCTAGAGTTGTCGATCATCTAAACAGGGGTACCAAGCCGGCTAAGCCGGATGGGCCAATAAATACTTACCTTAGAGATTGGTCGAAACTTTTTCTGCAACAAGGAGTATTGTACAGGAAATCACTTGTCGATGGCCAGGATCGGTTACAATTAGTTCTCCCAGTCACGCTGCGTGATGAAATCTTCAATGCCTTGCACACTGACTTGGGCCATCAAGGCCGAGACCGGACCACTTCTCTTTTTAAAGAGAGATTCTATTTTCCAGGTCTTGACTCATACGTAGCAGACACGGTTAGGAGCTGTGGGAGATGCATTCGCAGGAAAGCGCTGGTAACAAAAGCAAATCTAGTCCCGATTGAATCAACGGCACCAATGGAGATCGTGTGTCTCGATTTTCTTTCTTTGAGAGGAGCAAGGGAGGTTTTGAGGATATCCTGGTAATAACGGATCATTTTAGCCGTTACGCCCAGGCATATCCAACACGAAACCAAACAGCAAAGACCACTGCCAGGATTCTCTTTGATAATTTTATTGTGCATTATGGATTTCCTGCATCAATTCATTCTGATCAGGGGCCGAATTTCGAGTCGCACCTCATCAAGGAGCTATGCAGCATAGCTTGCATCAAGAAGACTAGGACCACGCCGTACCATGCCATGGGCAACGGTGAATGCGAACGGTTCAACCAGACGTTACTGAAGATGCTAGGAACCCTAGAAGAGTATCAGAAGGCCGACTGGAAGACGCATGTACCAACCCTGGTTCATGCGTACAATGCCACCCATCACATGAGTACGGGGTTTTCACCGTACTTTTTGATGTTTGGTAGGCACCCCCGACTTGCTATTGATGCTTTCCTGGGGTTACCGACAGACGAATTATCGGCTAGCACACATACTGAGTACGTGGTAAAGCTTCGCGACCGCCTCAGGTTTGCCTATGACAAAGCCCGGGAGACAGCTACCAGGACAGGACTGGCTAACAAAAGGCTGTACGACGAGAAGGCTCGGAGCTCGGTTCTACACGCAGGCGACATAGTGCTAGTCAGGAACGTATCGCAAAGAGGGAAGCAAAAGCTAGCCGATCGTTGGGAACATCACCCTTATGTGGTAGTTCGGAAGGTCCATGATGAAACACCTGTATACGAAGTAAAGAGGGAAGGAGGTCGATTTAAGAAATCTAGGATTCTTCATCGAAACCTTCTCCTGCCCTTCACGAGTGTAACAGATACTTCTGAACCATCTTCACAGGACAAGGAGGACTCTGCAGCTACTGGAGATAATGTTCCACGGTACGTGATTCCCATGAGAAGGTCACAGAGAACACCATCTTCTGCTGATGACGATTCACCACCTGGATCACAACAAGAGCGACAGCAAAGACCTGCAAGGCGACGTCAACAACCAAGATGGATGACAACAGGAGATTTCATAACATGACTTAGTACCGACCTGGTGTTATAATGTATTGTGATAACCGCATGCTGCCAGTGATTTTAATAGAACATTCATTTTATTGTGATTTGTTGTGTGGAAGAATTCAATAAATAATACTTGGAAATGATGAATATAAAAGTGTAATGTGTTTGCCTTATTGTGACAATCAAGGTGTGTTCTATGAACACTGTATCTATTACTTTGTATTTACATAAATAATACAAAATGTTAATATGTGTTAATACTTACCTTTGGTGTGTCATATAAATACTTACCTTATATCCTTTATACTTACCTGTAGATGAATTTTTCATAGTCTCCAGTAGTAGAAGAAGTAGGTAGAATATAATTAGAGTCTTAGACACTGTTACTCATCACTTTTCGGGTACACTTCGCGTGTTTTCACAGAATCTCGCGGCCACGATTGTGATATATGTTGTGTTTTTAACCTTGCTATATCATTTGAACATTATTTTTTTCATTCCATATCAGATCTAGGGGTAAATGTCGGGACGACATTTAGTCAAGCGGGGAGAGAATGTCATAGGGTAACCATAAACAATTAAAACATTTGAATTAATACTGGTTGTTGTTTTTGCTTTCTTGTAACCTCAAATGGAAAAATGCCAGCTTTAATATAAATTGTTAGTTTTCAGTCAATTGTCCTATATTATCACATAAAAGTCCCGTTATCCTATTATGCTACCTCCTTTACTAGCAAGTGCTAACCACTCACCCATGTCATTGTATATCGATGTTCATGAAAACTTAGATGCAACATTGCATTTGAAGTCTTCATGTGTTATTGAATACATTGGCATGTAATATTATTAGTATAATAAATTATCTTTGATAGTTCTATACTTGTTTTCAGGTTAGTACTACTGTTTTGTTTATACATAGATCTTCTTTGTATTTCTAATCTTTAAAGCATGTTGTATGAATTGTATAGCTTATACGTAATTAGCAATGAAAATAGTCTTTATACTTCACTCTTAAATAACATCGTACCTCTATGTCAGTAAAATGAAAACTGAGATGCAACATTGCATTTGAAGTCTTCATGTGTTATTGAATACATTGGCATGTAATATTATTAGTATAATAAATTATCTTTGATAGTTCTATACTTGTTTTCAGTTGTGTGTTGTGGTTGGCTTCCCAAAGCAAGAACCCTATCTACTTTACAAATATTTGATAGAGGGGCCAGAGCTAGCCCTCGGGCATAAACAATCACCCTTCGTCAATATCACGGAATTTAAATTGAAGGTTTTTCTTGCTGTGTTTTCTTACTTAAGGCTATTGCCTAGAATGTTTTAGCATTGGCTTTCATTTGGTTTTTTGAGTACCAGTTTATTAGAGAAAGAATATTAATTTTGAGTGTTCGACCAGGTCTGTTATAGAGTTACTATAATATGACAGGGTATTATGGTCAGCATAATTATACCGGCTATGTTTGTTTACAAAATAAAAAATGTCGATTTTGAAAATGTTAAAGAAAACAGGCCCTAATATATTTCTTTGTGGTTTTCCTTTAATAGTTTCTTTAAAGACAATGCATACATTACCTTTTTAACGCTTTGTTATCTACCGGACATATAACACTTAACAAGATTAACTGCTGATTCTGTCAAACTATAATGCTTTAATTTCAAAAGTAGTAAATCATGGGGAAGGCAGTCAAAATCCTTTGAAAGGTTATCAATAGGGCAACCAAATACTGATTTTGGTCTAAAAAGTACTTCCAGTCTTCAACAATTTTAAGTAGGGCTGTATTGAATCCAAAACCAGGTCTAACGGAACTTCAGAACGAAATTAATAAATTTTTAAAATGATCTATGAGCTGTTGGTAGACGGCTCTCTCAAACACCTTTTACATTACAGGTAATAAACTAACATGACTGTAATAACTCTTTTCAAGGATACTAATTTTCTTGTGGATTTGAACAACCTAGGCTATTTTTATGTTATAAGGGAAGGGAGATTCTTCAAAGCATATATTTGTTTAGGGGTAAATAATGGCTGGGGTAGAGATTTTAAGCATTTTAACTGAGATTATATTGTAGCCGGTTACCTTTTTTACATTCACAGATTTTACCTGTTTGCTTACAAAACTTTGTGAGATATGGGTAAATGTTATTTTCGTGCGTATGCTGATGTGATTTTCATCCAAAGTAATGTTATTGTCAACAATATTCTTAGCTACATTTATACATTTATGTAAAACTCATAAAATACATGATTTCTAACTGATCTATTAAAAGAGTGTTGTCTTCATTTAAAATCAAAATTCTCCTGGCAAACACTACCCTTATTTGTTGAAAATTGTTTAATTGTCTTCCAAAAATCAGCCTGTTTACATCCTCCTGAATACCATTCTAAAAAAATATTTGTGATAGATTATTGTTTTCAATTTAGAGGCATAGTTTTGCATCTTCATATAGTTTTCCAATATTATGACAATCACTTATTGCAAAGTAAAGTTTAAAAACCTTGTGCACTTTTTGGCACATCTTTTTATAAATACATCTAAACGGCTAGGTTCGTGTTTAGACGGGACGCATGTTGCAGTTTTTACCACATGTTTTCAAGATAAAAATATTACATATTTCTGTCCGGTTTGTACATTTGTTTTACATAAGGCAATTGTAATTCATATTTCCTGTTAATATAAAGCTATCATAGTGTATACTAGTTTTGTCTACAGGTGTGTGCAAGTCATCATATTAGTCACTGTCTTTCATATTTGGGGCTTGTAGACACCCGAAATTAACCATTTTGATTTATCACTTATTACCTCAACACAAATTGACTCTATGTTTGTAAACTTGAGATGTTTTTTTTTGCAGTCGTCAGCAGTAGATCTGATGTGAGGTACGCTGCAATTCACCATGACTGTCTCTATCTGCTCGCCATAAATGCCGGAACTGGGCATCTACAAACCTTTCAGTTTTGTTTCTGAAATGAATAGTAAGTCAATGAAGTTGTTCATTTGAAGTTCTTTGATGTAACTGTTTACATTTAGATATAGAAACTTGTTTGGATTATCTGCCCGTGCTGAGTAGATTTCGTCAAAGATGTCATAAGAAATGTTTGTGTCTTCATTTGCATCTCCGTCACTGATTACTGAGCAGTTTTCGAAAAAGGAATCCGAGAAATGAAATTTATTGCATTTTAAACATAGCCATATGTTGTCTGACTGAATCAGTTCCTGGTACTGGTTCGGCGAGATTGAAGCACATTTGATATGCCACTTCTGCAGACAGACTTCACACTGAACACCTCAGTGATTTTAGGCTAGCAGTCTATAGCATCCCCCACAAGGAATTCTAACTGGTCCGGGGTTCAGGGAAACATCTCCAGACAAACATATTTTCATTAGTTTAATACTAAATCGAAAGCTTATATGTGTTATAATCCTCTTTCTTCTATGTTTAATATGGTAGACAATATCAACGAAGAAACTACTTGATACATTTTCCTGAAGTTCAAAGTAATATGATCGAATATTGAATAATTTGAAAGAAGGATCGTCAAAGGTGTCGTTGAAATGAAGAAAATTATGTAAAGTAGGGATTTCTTACACTTCAAACATTGTTTTTTTTTAAATTTCTTGATTATGTTGAGAGCCATTTTTTATAAGCACTTGGAGTATGGAAAATTACCCTCTGTTCAGCATAACTATACATGTATCACCAGGGTACATCTAAGGCAATACAGCAATCCCTGAAAATGTATGGTTGACATCCAAACGTGTTGTAAAATTTGAATTCACTAAATAGCCTTATAATATACAACAAATAAACATTTACAGCGTGAAAATCAAGACTTTAGTTTAAACATATTTTATTGCAAAATATACTTCGTCGGTTGGGAGTCAAAAGGTCGTAACTGTTTTCAAGAAATTTTACAGGAGACCACTTTTTTCCACTTGTTAGCTTACAGTAAAACATTTAGCCTTGTGTTTAAACACAAACAATATTCACCAGATGCGCATATGAATAACGTATAATGTTTGCCTACCCGTATCATTCAAGGGCGATAACTATGAGATACGATGTTTTGTCAAATTCTAAGACCGAGTTACGACATTTTTCACTTATGCTTACATGCAATAAATGAATGTTTTTGATTAATATGCTTGCTGTTGTGTTATTCATTATTCATGCCTTACTAAATAAAACTATTAAATATAGGTAAAAAACAGAAAATTCCAATTTTGAGGTTTTATGTCCGTTCTTAACAATCTTGCAGTCCTACAGGCGGGTAGATTCCAAACCAGCTTTCCTGGAAAGAACCAGTTCTAGAATCCCTTCAACACACAGTACTAAGTGTTCTCAAAGAAAGATCCATGGTTGGTAGCTAGGCTCAAACCTATGACCCTCAATTGGCGTGAGAAACTGCAGTGATTTCAAGTGGGCGACCTTGATGCGGTTCTAGAACCAGAAAAACATATCATTTTAAGTTTTAATTGGTCAAAATTAAAGCCATCCGTATTACGGTATCAAAGTTTTATTCAAACTGATTAACAAATAACCGAAAATTTTGTTTTAATGCAGTAACACAATTATAACACAATATGAACTATAATACAAAACAGTAAAAGAACCACTCCGTGTTATAAAGACTGTCCGCCTTAGAGTCATCCAAGATTAAGTTTTTCAGCATTAATGATTTCATGCAAATAAAAAATCATCTTCATTTCGAACATTATGATATGACACAACATACTCACAACTAAACATAAAACATGTACTATAATAAAACCGGCCGGAATCCAGAACTTAAGGCTGCATGAAACGATATGAACGTACTGAACATGGATCAAACATACTACATGTATACATTTTCAAACGCTCTTCAAAACATCCTTTCACAGTTAATGGCTAAGGTTGTCGTAGAATCCATGAAAATCTCGAGGTATCACACTTTTGAGCTCTTGAAGATGTTCGTACTTGGACGCCTTTATTTTCAGGGGACCGTCATGCAGTTGCGCTGGTTCATCGTGTAGGTAGGTGTAGTCAGTTTTTCGGGGAAATCTGTTAATTCGCCGTCGAATGAGAGCTTGTATTGTACAGTCCCATCTGGGTTGCAATGCACTACGCGCAGATCAGTTACCACTGGATCTCCTACTTTACTTCCTGGCCTAATTGACGAGTAATAAGATAGCTCAGAATACTTTCTGAAGAAACCATTATCTACATAATGAACTGTGTAGGGCTGACTTGGTCTGGCAGAAGCTAATGAGTCAACATAGTTTTGGGGCACATAGATATTCTTGTTTTTAATTTTTCTCTCCACAACACTGTGCACCGCATTTACTTCCATTTGGATGTGACCCTTTTCTAAATATTTTTGGGTTATTTCAATTCCAAGTTTTTTAGAAATGTGGCATAATGTATTTGTAAGTATACTGTTTCTATTCTGATACCCACAGTCATCGCTAAACACTATTACATGTTTAATGGCGCTGTCCTTTAACACAGCAGATTCAATGTAACTAGCAACACAACTAGCAAATGAGTTTGCGGACAAATCACCTTCACCCTCATGCCAAAAAAAACATGTAACTTCTTTAGTTGGCAGATCGAAAATCGTAAAATTGTGACACGCCAGTTTAGTTTTGTAATATAACGCACTTGCATTAAGTCTTGGTGACAAAAGCACAGACTGCAGGTCCATGGTTATAACTCTAATAGAAGTATCGGATTGTGCTAGTTCTTTATCTCGATCTTTTTCTGCTCTTGCAGCAGTTTTTCTCTGTTGATGAGCCTCAAACTGCTCATCAGATATGGAACCAACCTGATGGCCACAACAAACATCACACTGATCCTTTTTCGGTTTATATAGTCCCAAATTCATTCGTGAAAATTCTTCCTCCACAAGGCGTCTACTGGCTACTTTGTCAACACATTGTCTTTTATATTCATTATACAGGGCACTAAACGTGTCGAATACTGGCTCAAGATACAACTTAGTACTAGATGACCGACAATAATGAGATTCCATTTTCGGCAGCGATAAGAGAAAGTTACGAACACTTTCTCTCAGAGCGCTATGTCTTTCAGCTTGAGCTCGCTTGCGTCCCTCTGTAGGAATTAAAAAGACGCCATGAGTTATGCAAATACTAAACAACATTTAAATACATGTAGAATATTAATAATGAAATTATTTACAGCACAATTACAGTACAGAAACAGTGTGTTCACAAATATCACTTTTTTGCTCGTTTAAGTATTGTGAATTTCTTGATTAGTTCTTTATTAGACGTATAATCAGTAATGCAATATGAAGTATAATTATGTATGTCTGTGATATTGCTATTGGTGTATCTTGATCCATATAATATTTTTGTGATATCTTGTGTATGTGATCGTGTGATTCTGGTGATATTTGTTTTTGATACATTGCCTGTGATAAATATGTTTTTACATTGATGTCTTTCTGTCTGTGATATTCTCCTGTCTGTGATATTACTTTATATAATTTACCTAAATCATTTTTAAGTGTTTTTAAACTAAATAATATTTTTATTGTGAATTAAATGTATGCATAATAAATTAAATATTTTTACAATTGTTATTTATACCTGATGATGTCGATTTCTCAGGAATACCAGAAGTTGAGTTGTTTACCCATCCATAGACTGTTCTCTCGCCAATTCCAAGCGTCGATAGAAACATAATTTTGCAGACCCACACCCTCTCGCCATCTACTCGTAGAAAGTACCTAAAGCTCAGACTTCTTCTACTGTTTTCTACAGTTTTTTCATTGACCGCTTCTGACCCTACAAGTGAGTTTACATAAACTTTTCTTCCATCCCACGTCATGTTTTTCCAAAAATTTGAGAATATGATTTTTCTGTTATTTTCTGTAATCTTTGCACATTGTTTAACGCCTGGTTTTTCACATCGCTTGGAACAATTTCTTTGTGTCAGAATGCGTTCTGGTTTTTCGGCCTGAAGACCCCATTTGCCGTCAACCTTTTTCAGACCTTTGTATTTTTCTCCTTCCATGCGGAGACGTTTTGCAGTTTTCCTTTTACATTCTGATTTCTTTTTTGCTCGTTTCTGTGGTACATTTACATCGGTTTCAACATTTGCATTGGTTTCAACAACTTCCTCGTGATCTATGACATCACTGTTATCAGAAGACGAATCACCCGAGTCCCCTTGGAGCTCAAAGTCAGGGTCATATAAAGTATCATCAAAATCATAGAACTTCTCCTCCTCCAATTCAGTGGCTATGAACTCGCTAACATCTTGTAATTGAGAATCGGCACATTCAAAACTACTCAAAACACTTAAACCTTGATTAATCACTTTGCCAACATTTTCTACGTCCGCATCTTGAGCAGGTAATTGTGTATAGATTTCAGCTGAATCCTTACATTCTGCATCATTATTGTTATTATCGTCTTTCAATTCACTCTTATCAGCAACATTTTCTACTTCAAAATCAGCAGGTAGTTGAGTACAGTCTTTGGAAGAATCCATACATTCTGCATCATTTATTGTGTAGTCACTGACATTGTTATTATCGTCAGTTAATTCACTTCTTTTAGATTGTTTCTGTAAGGATAACTGAAGTAATAGTTTACCTCTAGACAACGCCATCTTAAAAGTTTGTTGCACTTCTACCTGGCTCGCACTTAGGGCAATGGATGCCGTTTTCTCTCAAATCCTCAAAGTGAGACTGATTTAAGTGTTCGTCAGGAAATGTTGGGTGAATGCAATGTATATGATAGTATCTTGAACATTCCTCAAAGAGACATCTAACGTAGAACGTTCCGTCTGGTAATGTAAGTAAAAATGGTCCTACATTAACAATTTGTTGAAGTAAAAATATTAAGCTATTGAAATCGGGTTTGTACTGACATAAGTGGCACTTGTAAGATTGAATATTCGTCTCTGATACTGATTCCGTGTCACTTTCACCGGAGTAAGACATCCCTGAAAAAGATAAATGTGCAATAGATACTATTTTGTCTTTTAAATTGGTCTCAGAAATAATACATCAAATATCTATATAGCGACAAAAGGTCGTATCTCGATTTTAGCAAAAAAAAAATAACAGTGCAAAACGTTGTATCTCATGTTTTGATTTTAAATTTCATTTTTATAGTTAAACTGTCAATATACAAATGTGAATAGCAATGATATATAAAGACTTAATATGATCTGTTGTGAAATATTCCTCCAAAATGTGTGTGGTGAAATGAATGCATTTCAGAAATTGAAAAATATCCCACCCACATTAGCAACCGAAAGTCAGTAGCAATTAATTCATATTTATATGCACATAACTATGACATACGAAGAGCATTAAATGACTAAAGCACCTTAACACAGCTCATGTACCAATAACAGTTTAATGTAATGATAAAAAGCATACCTTTCCATCCAAATGTTTGCGCTCTTCAGAAAATTTTGAGATACGATGTTTTGACCGGGAAAAAAATAGACCAATTGTAATACGACATTTCGTCACGTGCCTATACTGAAATAACTGATTGGCCTAGAGTTACAACAATTAAACATAAAATCGGGCATCACTTTACAAAACTATATAAATCAAAAGGTCATTTTCCAAAAATATCGGAGTTACGACCTTTTGACTCCCAGCCGACGACTTGTTCATAAGAAAGTACAAATTTACAAATTTTGCAAAAGGGTTGGGCCACAAGTTCTACCAACATTATAAATTGGCCCTCCCCAAACACGATGTATTTACACACAATTGGTGACATATACATTAACAGTTTAGCAATAAACGTATTTATCATTTTGAAATTCTGTATTCTGTAAAGAATCAAGACTATGCCGCGGTTATCAACTTGTATATTAGTCGTTTCGCAATAATATCAAATTTTACTGGTAATTGTAAGACCTAGTTTACAATAAATTTAAGTATACGAAATACCGTATATCATTTATATAGTGCCTTGCAAGCACACTTGTGTACTTCAGTTTAAATAGATTTGCAGCCGATACCGTGTTCTGGTAAAATATGGGCTTTCGGATACGTGTATCAATATCACCATATTTTCAAGTTTACATGCGTCCGTTTTTCAGTAATATACGGACTTGCATGACCAGTCCCGTATTTAAATAGAATGCGGACTTTCATATATCAACATTCCCGTATTCTTACGTATACTGAATATTAGACATATACTGGCTTGCAGCATATACCTCTGTATACTTTCCAGCAGATATTAATAATCAACATAATTCCATACACTCCCTATATTAACCTTTTTTTCCGCAGTGTAAAATCATGAGAAATCTGGTCCAAATAGGTTTTAAGTTAATAACATGTTTTTAACTGAACCTTGTACATTTGATCTGTCGTAATAAGTTGTTCATTTATTTGATATGTTTAAAGATGTAGAAAATAGTCTACAATAGTCTACAGAAGCTAATACTTTTCTTCTCAATCCTAATAAGTCACAGTTTATTGAATATCATTAGCACAGCCGGCATTTTGTGTTACACGCTCGACAGACATGCATGTGTTTTATGTAAATACTGTACATCACGCTATGCTACTTTCGAAACACTATCCCACAGGGGCCTGTAAGTGAACGTTGGTAAAACGAAAATGTTTCAAACCTAGTAAAATTGTGTCCAAGGTCATTTTAAAGGTTGTCTTAAAGTGTCAGCATTTGCCTCGGACGTCTGAGTTTTCAACATTCAGGAGCTGTCGGCATAACCTTTAAATTCATACAGAAAAAACGTGTTCAGTACGTTAACTGTCATTTCTATGGAAGGCCAAACCTGTCTTAACCCAAGTATACTATTTATTACGTTATGGCCGTTCAAACGATATGCGATGAACTATATGTAAAAAACCATTTGTTTAAAAATAAACTTCAAAATGTAAATGCTTTATTACTCATATGTTTTCATTCCGAGTCATCTCATGCTATTGGCTTCACTAGTCAATAAAATAATTTAGAAACTTACCCTTTTTACAGTCGACTCTCGTTATTTCGACTCCTTTGGGACCGAAGAAAATAATTCAAAATATCGAAAAATCGAGATAACCGAAGTTGGATCAAATATGCTCGATATGTGGGGAAGATTATTGTGGAAAGAAGACGTTTGTGCGAGTTAATATGGATATTTGTACAAACATACTATGTTGTACATATTGATCTGCTAAAATAAATGGTCAATAGAGCTTTCTGATGTTTGCTTTGCGTTATTTTTTACAAAAAAATATCTGACTCTTTATACCAGTTTTGTCTGTCACGTGACCGGTAGAAATACGTTCGTCAAATGTTAAAAGAACGTTTTGTCAGTTTCTCATGCGTTTGCGCTTACGTTTTACGCGGTACAAGTACAAGTGACTACTACTGTGATGTCCGTTAATTAAACGCTGTTCGTCCTGTTTATGTTCATTGATGCTCTCAGCGTTTCCGATCCAGATATCCTCCCTGGTTGGTTACCGGGCCCTTCTCTGGATTGCTCGACTTGCGCTTGGACAATTTCATGACTTCTGCCCTCCGACATGACTCTTCCGTTTTTTTCAATATCGAGATATAATCTGTCTAATGTGTACGTATGGAAGACACGATGTATAACTGACAAAATTGTCATTTCTTGCAGTTAATAATTGCAAATAAATTTACTCGGTTTTGACACAATTCAATACAAATTACCCATTCTTCGTATTGCATAGCTTACGTCGCAAACAAACAATTAATGACACATGTGCGCCAGTATCGTATCGTATATTAGGTCTTTATCGTTGGTACCGGTTTCCCATATGACCAACGCCCCAAGAAGAGGTTAATTATTTTAGGTTTCGGAGGATAGTGCAAGATGCAAAAGCGTCCCAATCTAGAAACACCCCTGGTTCTTATACACGCGAGGTGTATTGCACCCAAACACCTCGGTTTTAGTCTTATCTGAAAGACTGTTAGTATATTGAGTTGGTCAGCCCAGGGAAACGAACCCGCTACCCCGAGATTACAAATCTCGTGCCTTACCGATTGAGCTAACCGGGCTGACTGTGCACCAGATAATTTATTTCGAGTTGTTAATCGAATCACTGAGTGAATAGCCGCGTGTGGTGTTTTTCACATCTCTGACAGCAGACGACATTTGAGCAAATACAATCGCTTGAGCTTTTCTTTGACAGGTGATAAATGTCAACTCAAGATATCGGATGTCAAAATAGAGGAAATTGCAAAGTTACGGATCAAACATTTAGTCAAGGTATCGAAAATATCGACCTACATGTAAGCAACCTAAAACTGTTTGGTAACTGGTAATCATCATGTAAAATGAGAAAACAGACATCTGAAAGACAATGCGATCAGAGCAGTATAATTAATTATTAGTTTTAACTAAAAACCCAAAGTAACTGGTGGACATTTCCAACTTAATCGGAATCGTAATCGGATTTTGAATCGGAATATTGTTGACTGAAGATTGGAGGACATCTCAACGTTTTTCAATCTATTATAAAACTGTTCAATATCGGATATGTTACACATTTAGGCCACATTAAACAAAACTTTGTTCAACGCGTACATTTATTTTGGCTACATATTTAAATCAGTTGCATTATAATCCTGGATACCCATTTTTTCAAGACTGGCAGTACTTCCCAAGGCATAAAAGGAATGCATATATAATGATTCACATAATTCACCAGTGCATTTTCCAAATCCTTCTTACGACATAAAAGGGATGCACAAATATGTGCTGTATGAGATGTGAGATGCCTGGGATAAAGCCACACTGTACTATGGGAACGCCTTAACAGAGTGTCCTGTCTTGTTAAATTATTTCTCTATCTTCCCAAATAACTGTGATATCTTGTTAATGAACTGTTATATCTTCAAAAGTGTCACACTGTTCATTTCATGTGTCATACTGTTATATTTATGTCACATAATATGAAGATCACACAATGCTTACACAAGACAGCATGAGATGATAATACGTTAATTAGACTTGGGGAGGCTGCGTTTTTGGTACGTGGCATTCCCTGTTTGATATTATTTTTGTTTTTTTGTATCTTGCATATTTGTATAGGAAAACACTGTACTATATTTGTGATAATTTGCATTGTGTATGGGGGCGGAGCTTAGACCGTGGTCTATCTACAATAGAGCACATGATCTATCTGCAATAGAGAACACTTTTCAGATTTTATTTTTCAAAACCAAGCAACAATTGCCAAAGAAGAAAGATGTAGCTCTGTAAAATTGACTTAAACTTAAATGTTTAAGAGGAATGGAAGGGTGGACATACATATACACGAACTCGAAACACGAGTCTCCTGAGCAGTTTATATCATGCAGTTTTCATTTGTGAAAGCATGATGTCGTCGGCATCTAAAGGAACTTGTGAAAGAATGATATCGTATAATTCTTCTAATTGACTGAATTCATGTTCATTAGCCATCTGTAACAAAACTTTATACTGCAATTCTAAAATATCCACAATGCAGTGTTCATCTATCCTTCTTAGCGTTCTTTTTTTAAGGGAACTGACAAAGATCAGAGTGACCAAACAATATTAACGTGATCCCACCCACTTTGTAACGTCACACGATGTTTCGGGGCCTGTGAGCTGTCAATCAAAATGTACATGATGGTGTACGTGCCATTATCAACGTGCCATAATACAAATCAGATGAGTGACTGTTTGCTCAAATAATTACGTCATTTCTCGGGGGCTACGCCCCTCGAAATAACATAATTATTCTCGCAAACAGTACTCTATCTAATACATAATAGCACAATTTTTAACAACATGTATTGTGAAAAAGTTAACGCTGTATTTAGACAAGATTGCATGTCATTTTGTCAATATAACATATCATGTAAGGAAAATAATGTGATATTTAGACAAGATAGCACGTACGTTTCATATAATATAACAACGGAATAAGAAGATATTATGTGAACTAGACATAACAATATGACATTTAGGAAGATATAACAGTTCATTAGCAAGACATCAATATTAGTTGAGAAGATAGATAGAAAACAATTTAAACAATACAGGACAGTCAGGTAACAAGAAAACTTGTAATGTCTTAACATAAGACAGCTATTACGTAACATACTGTACGATTAAGTTTGGCTTTGGCATGTTCCATAAAGCGTGCGACTTCCTACACTTCCTTCGCATCTGCAAACCTTTCCTGGCTAACTGCGGGGCCATACATGCTGTCATGAACGGGTCTCGGTTATGGTACATTTTGTAGGTCAATAAGACACAGTCCGCAGGAAAGGGTAAATGTGTGCCTTGTTGGTTCATAAGACCAAACGTCTGGGCATCGTTAATATGTCACAAAAACCCGCTTCCGACATGTCACATTATATTGTTTGCATCTACCATGAATTGTATGTATAGTACGTGATAGCAACGATGGCAGGAGAAAAACTGATGCTCTGACTGAATATTTCATGTAAAGTGACATCAATAGACTCACTGGCTTCAGGAAGTTTGATGAACTTCCTTGATGCAGGATCGAGCTGCAATCGCTATCAGCAGTGACAATGATGGTCCGGGACAGGATCCACCATTTTTTCACCTTCCCGTCAAACATTCTTACAGATGATCAGCACTTGAAAGGGCGTATGTAGCAAACAATCGATATGACTTAACACACAAAAATACTCAGTTGATTATTTATATCTTACACATTTGTTATGTAGAATTTCAACGTTGAAAAACTGATATAACTTAAAGATGAATGAATATATTTAACGATGAATTTCTGTATTCGCTTACTTAAAATGGCGTCGTTGAAATGATGAAATCTCGCAAAATCTCGGCGAGACAGAGAACTCGTACTTTTTTGCACCGTTTCGCAATCCGTTAATATAATAAATCCTGATACAAACAAGTTATGAGGGATGCAAAATTCTAGAATTGTCACAGTTTGATATCAATTCAGTTGATGTAGACGCTTGTTTTCACCCTTCAGAAAGCCAAAAGTGTTCTCATTTATATATCTTGTACTAGGGATGCAAGGATATGGTTAATCCCATATTGCAATATATTGCGATATAGCCAATTCATATTGCAATACGTATTGATGAAACAGAAAAGCTAAGAAAATGGCAAAAGAACAACACAAATCACTATCGTAAACATATTGCCACAAGTTGACCATACGATCCCGAGACTGCCTATTAAAGCTAACTCGACTTATGGGCTTCTTCTTTTTTATTCATTAACATGCATAGCAATGTGTAAAGTGAGTAGTTAATAAAACTTTGAGTATCGCGACACGGAATTTCGTACCGCGGTACGTATCGGTCCGGCTCTGTATTGCAATTTACCAGTATACCGGTATATCGATACTACACTACAAGCTTATTCCAGAACTGCTTTATGGTACTCCATTTTGTGCAACAGTCTAATAACACGTATCATTTTACGCCGTCAAAATATATCTCCTATTTTTGGTAGGCACCAACTCATATGATATGATTCTGGTAATCATAATACCACAAAAAGAAAACGTGTTCGGTTTATATATTATGTTCCTCTGCCTGGATTGTTGTTGGGTCCCTGAATTTAAATTTTCATAACAATTGGCGCAAATCAATAAACCACTGCCAGATTTAATGGTCTTAACACATAACCAACGTCTAAACGTTTTGATAGAACTTAAAATGTGCCTACATACTTGTTGAAAGGTTTCAACTGACACTAAATGATTATTGAGAAAACGATAAAACGTACTTTTTGAAAATCTTTACAAGAGTGTTTCCATTCAGAATTGTTACTTGATTAATCAATCAAACAGTTCAGAAGTCATTTTATTTCATTCTTTGCAGCTCTATCGAAGTGAGGCACATCGATCTATAGAGAAACCATAGACGCAACATGGGATTGCATATTTACAATCCCTTTTTAACCCCCTTGTAGCAAACTTGGGGAATCAAGACTAACTCGAGTATGCGCCGATCATCAATTTATTTCTTAGCGTAGCGATTCTCTAAAATTAAACATGAATATATACATGTAATGAAAATCACAAATTAATCTCGCATGCATAAAATAATAATTAAACAGTTAATAAGGAAATATAGACCTGCCAATATCCATGTCGTTACAATACACGAATGTTCTGTATTATTTCTATTTCTAGTTTTTAACATGAAATTCAATCTATATCAAATCATTTTAAATTAATATCGGCTTAATACGTAAGCACGAATCAACAGAGAACAATAATAATTATCACATACCGACTTTACGTCCTATAAGTATTTTCATCCCAAATCCTACTAAATACATAAATACAAGACTTGTCTGAAACGTTTTTAACGACCAGACGTAAACAACTGACGTCGACGGAAGTCGACAGCACGTACGTAGCTGTGCGACGTCACGTTACACAAAATGGCGCCATATTAAACTTTACTTAATAAATAATGTAACTACTAAACATCAATAAAAATATAAATAAAGAACCCATCTACGGTTCTTACAGTCCCCATCATGAAATTACTTCAATTTCATCATTAAGAAGGTAAATCGCATAGCTAGACTGTAACGCATTAATACAATACTTTAAACAGATCGTCCTGTTAGTTCATATACAGTCATTTGTACACGTGCTAATAAGCTTATGCTGAACTTTCAAGTAGGCATAACTTTGTTATTGGTTTCACTGATTGTGTATTTTTGTACTTCACAAGACAGCTCCGTACATGTCCATCACGGCTTTCATTTATTTTCACAACTCTTCCCAGTGGCCATTGCCCTCGCGGGGTATTCTCGTCATACACTAGCATAATATCACCGGCACGTAAATCTGTCATTTTCCTCTGCCATATTTGTCGGTTTTGTATGGCTGGTAGGTACTCTCGTATCCATCTCCTCCAGAAAACGTTAGCGAGGTATTGAACCTGTTTCCACCACCGTTTAACATATGTACTGTCCTTCTTAAACATTCCTCTGGGAATACTACTGTTAGATTTCATTAACAGCAGCATATTGGGTGTAAGGGCAGACATGTCTTCTGGGTCATCACTTACTTTAGTTATTGGTCTATCGTTAAGGATTCTTTCAGTTTCAGCCATAAGCGTGACTAGTTGTTCATCTGTTAGTAATTGTTGCTTGGCTAATGCTTTTAGAATTGTTCTCGTCGAACGAATCATTCTCTCCCAGGTCCCGCCTCTGTGACTTGCTTGTGGCGGGTTAAAGTACCATTCTATTTCTTTTTGTGTCATATGTTCTCCTATTTTTGAAGAGTTCCATTCTTGTATTGACTGTCGTAGCTGACGATAAACCTCAAGATGTACCGCTCTAGTTGAAAGACACGTGAAAAGACACCCATATCTTTTCGTATAGCAACCCATATCTTTTCATGCGTCCTCTACCCTCTTTTACAGTAAGAGGACCAACGTAATCAATACCAACGTTAGTAAATGGGGGTTCATCTGGTGTCGTCTGCTCTTCAAGAAGAGGCGCCATCTGTTGCTTTAGCAATGGAGAGTGTTGACGTCTACACACTATGCAACCTCTCACTACACCTTTTACAGCACTCGGTCCACATACTATCCAGTATTTCTCACGTGACGTGGCGAGTACATGTTGTTTTCCGGCATGACCGTTATTCTCATGAATATGTCGAATAATTAATTTTGTTACAGCGTGATGGTTTGGAAGTATAATCGGACACTTACTCGGGTTTCGAGATTGTAGACGTCCTTGTACTCCGAGTAGTTGGTCGTATATTATCGGGTTTAGAGATGCAATACTGCTATCAGTTCTGACTGACTTAAAGTTTTTTCAGATTGTTCATCTCATTGGCAAATGTATTGCCTTGTACATGTATCAGTATTTTGTGTTCTGCTTTCTGGATTTCAGCTAATGTTAAATTGCCTTCTTCCATGTCAAGTTCGTTATTTAAATACTTTCGTCTGCAGAACGTCTTGTATCTCAGTAACCATGCGACTGCTCTTCTAAGTCTAGTCCAGCTTGAGTAGCGATCAATAATATCGTCTAGACTTTTATCAGCCGTCGTGGTGTTGATCGTGGCTTCTCTCTTCACTTCTATATCGTCGCCGGCTACTTCCAGTGGAAGTTGATTCTTCGGCCATTGAGCAGTATCTTTTCGTAGAAATGGTGGTCCATTTAGCCAAATGTTTAGCGTGTGGGTATCGTCCGCACGTATGCCTCTTGAGGCGATATCGGCGGGATTCGAATTTGTGTCGATGTGGCGCCACTGATCTGGCGAGGTAATATCATGAATAATACTGAGTCTATTGCCAACAAATGTCTTGAACCGTTTTGATACGTTCTTTATGTATCCTAATACAATCATAGAATCTGTCCAGAAGGTAACTTGGTCAACCTTTATATCCAGTTCATTTGAGAGAATCGCAAAAAGACGACATGCGACGACAGCTCCAGATAACTCAAGACGTGGAATAGACATCTGCTTGATAGGCGCTAAGCGAGATTTTCCTATGACCAGTGAGCATGTTACATTGTTAAACCTGTCAACAAAACGGAGGTAAGCACAGGCACCGTATGCAAGTTCGGAACCGTCACTAAATATATGTAGTTGTGTATATTTTATATCATCCAATGGTCGGTAGCAGCGATTCACGGACACGTTCTCCAAGCAAGGTAAGGTTGATAACCAAGTATGCCATTTATTGCTGATGCATTGTGGTATCTGGTCATCCCAACCAATCTTCTGTCTGCACAAACTCTGTATTATAGCCTTGGCTTGAAGTGTGACAGGCGAGACGAGTCCTAGTGGGTCGTATATTGAACTGACAATTGATAAAATGCCGCGCCTCGTGAGTGGTTTATCAGACAGCTTTACTTTAATCTGAATTTTGTCGTCGTTTACATTCCATTGTACACCAAGGGCTCGTTCACAAGGTAATGTTTCATCTAGACTGAGATCTACGACAGATGGTGCGCGTTCGGATTCTGGTATAGCGTTCAGTACAGTTCTACTGTTGCTTAGCCACTTTGTCAGACGGAAACCACCTAACTTCATTAGTGATTGCAGATCTGTTGCTAACTTTATAGCTCTATCTTCTGATTCAACAGACTTCAGACAATCATCTACGTAGAAATTTCGTTTCACTGTAGAAACCACTTCCTGTTCAAATATATCAGCATTGTCGATAGCAGTCCGCTTTAATGCATATGCTGCACAGCTGGGTGATGAGGTAGCTCCAAACAGGTGTACTTGCATACGATAACACTTCGGCTTCTGTGTGATGTCACCACCAGGCCACCATAGAAATCTTAAGGCATCGCAATCTTCTTCCGTAACACGCACCTGATGAAACATAGCTTCGATATCTGCAGCTAGAGCTACTTTCTCTTTCCTAAATCGAATAAGAACGCCTACAAGACTGTTCATTAAGTCGGGTCCTTGTAGCAACTGACTGTTCAGTGAAATACCGTGGTACTTAGCAGCACAGTCGAAAACTACACGTACTTTGCCAGGCTTGTTCGCATTTGTTACTGGGTGGTGCGGTAGGTACCATACACATGTAGAACTAGTTCGGCTTTCTTTTACTTCCTTTGCGTATCCCTTTTCGATATAATCGTTCAAGGTAGTTGTATACATTTTATGTAATGTCGGGTCACGTGACAGTTTACGTTGCAGTTGTTGTAGGCGTACTTGAGCAAGAGCCATGTTGTTAGGCAAGGATGCATTCTCCTTCCTCCATGGTAATCCCATTCTATAGTCACTGTGCCCTTCTTCATGAGTAAGAGATGATTCCATCATCTGTAGAGCACGTTTATCTTCAACAGACATTGAATCTTTTTCATTCAATAATCTGTCATCAAATTCTGTATTCCACATTCTTTCCAGTTGCTGTTGCAGTAACACGTCTCTGGACTGTTCAAAGTGGACATTTACGGTACTGGGTGCACTATAGTCTTGAATTGGACCACGCACTGCCCATCCTAGGCGTGAACGCACGGCATAGGGTTGATCACTGTGTCCTGCACGCACTTCGAGTGGAATAAGTGCATCTGGAGAATCTGTACCGATCAGTATCATAACATCGTTAGTGTCAATTCGGGGTATATCAATATCTGATAAGTATGGTAATTTCTTGAAGTCAACATTTACTGCTGCTGATTTTGTGGAAATAGGAAGCTTCTTCACAGACCACACCTTGGAAAGGGTCACCTCTTCGTTTCTATTTCCGTTTACAGCCATTACTGTTAAGTCTACTTCCTGTCCGTGATTTGTATTACTCGTTGAGTTTACCGTTGCGATATGAAACGTTACAGGTTTAGTCGTGACGTTCAAAGACTGTAATAAACGTTCATCACATAATGTTTTATCTGCACCGTCATCTAACAGAGCGTATGTGTGACAAGAATTCCCATTTCCGCCATTCACAATAACAGGTATAATTCCTAAACAGTTCTTCACATAAGAGTTCTTCAAAGATGTACAATTCACAGATTGTGTCACTGGAGATTCAGGATTGGGTTTACTCCAACTATGTAACATAATGTTATGCTTCAGTTCGCATTCGGGTACCGTACATGACTTCGGTTTTCTACAGTTGCTATACGAATGGTTGCCTTTCAAACAATTGTAACAAAGCTTCAATCTTCGCACCAGTTCTTTTCTCTCATTTAGAGCCATTGATTTAAATTTACTACATGTAGATAAATCAAGGCAGTTACCATGACAACAACGACATTTTCTTTCATTTCTTCTCTGGTCAGCATTGCTATGTGTGGTCAGCGTAGTTACATCTTTAACCGGCTTGGTACTATATAGTTTACCGGAAGTCGACTTAGTTTCGAACTTCGATCTGTTTTCTTTAGCGAGATCAATCCCGTACATTGAACTAGCAACGCGTGATTTCTCGTCCACGAATTTCGCTAAGTCGGTAAAGCGTACTTCCCTACCAGATTCATTAATCACGTGTGCTATGTCAACCCATTTTACTCTCAAATGCATTGGTAAGCGTTTTACAATTCGCCTCAAATTTTCAGAGTTATCTACATCCGATGAAAAACCAAGCTGAGATAAAGTTATTTCACACTTTTGCATTTCTAATGCTAATTTTGATAGTCCATCTGTATCGGCTGTTGCTATCTGTGGTCCGTATACTAACCTTTCAATATATGTTCTAGCGATCACATGTGGCCTTCCATAGCGTGAGAACAAAATATCACGTGCGCGTCTATATCCGGCACTGGGTTCCAACAAAACACAATCTTCAATGCAACACTTTGCTTCGCCGTAACAGTACTGTATTAAGTAACTCAACCTGAGTCTATCATCAGTAATTTTACTTTCGATATTAGTTTCGAAGTTTTTGATGAATTTACAATAGTCAGTTGGTTTGCCGCTAAATGTTAGTAATTCTGGTTTTGGAAGATTGAATCCTTCATGAAGTGTAGATGCGAGTCTATAGAATGCTGTATCTATGCTGGAAACACTTACATCCGAGTCTATAGTATTCATAGTCTTACCTTCATCTTGATTATGCACGTGATCACGTGCACGGTCACACATACCGTTATACTCATATTCCTTCCTGCAGTTGACGTACTCCTTGTATTATACGTTTTAGGTAGAAGGACACCATCACTATCTGTATCTGTCACATTTTTTCTAGTTACGGATGTTGTTTCTCCGGAAGTAGACTGATTCTCTGACAGTTGCGTCTGAACTTCAATGTTCATTCCAGTCTCTTCCTGGACAGCTTCTTGCCATACCGATTCTTCTAACTCCGCTTCCTCAAGTTGAGATTGTTGATCAAGTAATTGCTGTTTCATTTGTAGTTCTACGCGTGCACGCTCTAGCTCTTGTTTTTTATTTAATGTTTTAATTTTATGTTCTGCAATTAAACGTTTGGCTTTTGCGCTTTTTAACCTGGAGCGCGAGGATTCTGTTGAAGCTGAACTAACATGACTGGCTGAAGAGCAAGCGTCATTATCATCAGGCGTTTTCTCAGGCGAAATCCATTGCGAAAACCTCTCCCGGAACTCAACGAAGTTCTTTTTACAGCTTTCATAGTTCATTTCTAATGTAGATACTATATCCTCGTCTGTGCACACATCCAAACACCGCAAATGCGCTGATTTAAATTGTTCAAAACGGTCACATAATTTGCTGTACAAAGTTTTGACAGTTTCTTCATTTTCGTGCGAAATCATGTATCGCTCTATTTCATTGTATAACTTTGTAAGTTGTGATAACTGGGCTGTGCGTGCACGTTTCGCACTGTCAAATCCCTCGTGCGTCGGAATAGATTCATTTCCGGTAGCCATCTTCTATTTCAACATGTACGACTTGAAAGTCGAGAATTGTAGCAAACTTGGGGAATCAAGACTAACTCGAGTATGCGCCGATCATCAATTTATTTCTTAGCGTAGCGATTCTCTAAAATTAAACATGAATATATACATGTAATGAAAATCACAAATTAATCTCGCATGCATAAAATAATAATTAAACAGTTAATAAGGAAATATAGACCTGCCAATATCCATGTCGTTACAATACACGAATGTTCTGTATTATTTCTATTTCTAGTTTTTAACATGAAATTCAATCTATATCAAATCATTTTAAATTAATATCGGCTTAATACGTAAGCACGAATCAACAGAGAACAATAATAATTATCACATACCGACTTTACGTCCTATAAGTATTTTCATCCCAAATCCTACTAAATACATAAATACAAGACTTGTCTGAAACGTTTTTAACGACCAGACGTAAACAACTGGCGCCATATTAAACTTTACTTAATAAATAATGTAACTACTAAACATCAATAAAAATATAAATAAAGAACCCATCTACGGTTCTTACACCCCTTATAATTACATTATTTAGTTTAGTTGTTTATGTAAACCAAGTTGCACAGATTGGTAGCTACCCTTTCAAGAGCTAAACTGAATGGACTGGTTTAATCCTTTTTAGAGAAATAAGATATTGTTGACGCCTTGGTACGTAATAGAAATTCAACATTTGATGCGACGTCAGTTAAGTCTGTTAAGGACGCTGTGATTTTCGTAATATTGTTCGAGGTATTTTTAATAATATTGTCACGGGGCTATGACCGTTTGATAAGGAGTGGAACAAGGACATATTTCATAAATATCAAATTTACTGAATGTTGTGGGATTACACTGAGAAAAAGTTTAACTGAACAGCCAATGTTGAACAGTCATGTTGACCTGCCCCGCTTACAACTGAGTATCATTACATGCTTAAAGATTCCGCACACAGCTAGGATTGCATACACATAAAAAACATGATGCTACTGCGTTTGTTTGTTTCTGTCATTAATTTCATTATGAATTTACTAAAGATTTTATTTAAAAAATCACATTGAAACCATTTCCTGTGTGATATACATCTAAGGATAGAAATTATTCACTGCGGAGCTTAGTTTAAGTTTCCAGCCACCTTTACAAATTGAAAAGGTAAAACGTTTGGACATAGTATCAATTTTTCCTTCGAACAATTTCTATAGAATATCAAAATAATATGTTATCAGAAAAGTCCGAATTAACTGTAGACATATTATAGCTTCAATAACCATAACATCTATTTGATCATAATTTTACATAACAATGTAAAAACCTTTCGATTCTATCTTCTACTTTTCAACATTGGTATGAATAAAAGAACTGTCGTCGCGATTGTCTTTATAATCAGTGCCTCATTTGTACTGTATTTAATGCTTAAAAAGACAACTTTTGCGCTGAGGGCACCCGTTGAAATAAATAATAACTTTATGAATTTACAGTATATGACAACTGGTATAAAGACGTTGAGTCATTTATAAATCAACAAGAAGCAATTTATTATATTGGAATTTAAAGAATTGGCTTCCACATATATCTAACACAATGAATATGAAAAATTGCTTGTCATCAAACAATTGCAAACTTACAACTAGTCGCACACTCTTCAATCAAAGCCAAGCTGTGATTTTCTGTCTAGATGGTAAGTTAGAAACAACACCACCAATTTACTCATATCAGCGGAAAATGGATCAAATTTGGATATTTTTATACTCTGAAGCACCTTGTCATAGAGGACGAAAATACTTCTATACAAAGAAAGACTGGCATGTTTTAACTGGTCTATGGGATACCGTCTCGTTTTAGATGTATTTCTACTGTATGGAAAGCTGCAGCGTGTTAAAGCTGTGAACTACAGGAATTACTCATCTATATTCAATTCTAAACGCAAGATGGCTGCATGGGCAGGTAGCCATTGTAAAACTCAAAACAATAGAGCTAAGTTTGTTAAAATTTTAAAGAAGTATATTGATGTACATATTTTTGGAAATTGTGGAGATAATGGAAGAATATCATGGGCTAACCTGTCGTCATTACTGAATAAGGAGTATAAATTCTATCTAAGTTTTGAAAATCCAATAAGTCAGGATTACGTAACTGAAAAACTGTTTCATTACTATCAGTTAGACGTAATTACAATACTGAGAGGTAAATTGGACTTTACATTGTAGCTTATATTTTCCGAAAAATACTTACATCGATACAAAACAATTTTCGAATATTTCATCACTTGCAATATACTTGATTTTTTTGTCAAGTAACGAAGCAGAATATATTAGTTATTTGAAACGGAAGGACAAGTATGGTGTGTATGGAAGAGAGTACACGTTTCCTGATTCACTCTGTAATATGTGTGATAAACTTAATCATTTGAAAAGGTCAAACATGCATTAAAATAATTTAATTAAATGGTTAGGGGTATGTCAGAAAGCAATGGACCTGAACGAAGGAAAACCATCAGCGGTATGCCACTAGTTTTTCTGCTCCACTGTTTCTTTTTATCATATCCCTGTACATTTAATTGTGTAGCAAGTAATTGTGTTACATTAATATATATCTGTACACTAAATTATGTAGCAATGTTATGCATAGACTGAATGCGTTTGAAATGCATGGTTTTTGAATGCTATGAATTGTGTATGAAAAACACTGGACATTAACGCAATTTATCACAGACAATAAAACAAATTGTATAACATTGTTTGCTATATGGACAATCTTCTCTATTGCATTAACATGCAAGTGACAAAAAGTATTCAATAAAGGTTAGTGCAAAATAAACAAACTGGCAAGTCACAATTGTATGAGCCAGTATACAAGTCAAGTCAAGTCAAATAGTTTATTGGCATAAACATTACAATGTTCACAATACATGTGAGTGTTGTATGGGTTATGAGACTTGAAGATTGTGGCGCCTATAGCCTATTTGTTCAGAACTGAACTATCTCACAATGAAGTTGTTGTAAACGAAAATGTATCACTTATGTTGTTAGATATTGCTGTTAGGGAAACCAGTTTATCAAACAAGTTAACGTTTAATAAATATATCATTAACAAGGCGCTGTTAATTGTATTTGTTAACTTTTCTCGTTAAAATATGTTGTTTATAACAGTAAGCGTAAACATATTGTTAAATCATCATTTGTAACGAAAACTTAGTAACAATTCTAATTCACGTCAAGAGATTTTCGTTAACAAAGAAGTTACAGATGACTGCTTGTGAAGAAAATTCCCTAAACGTATACAAAATGTGAGTTTAACAAAAACGTAATAAAACTACATGATCAATAACAAAAGTGTTGGTAACATTTATGGCTGAACTTATAGTTGAGCTATAGGTTTTGGCTTGAATTCATCATGGAACAAACATAATTGCTTTCTAGTCAGCTGACACCACACTTGTGAGGGTTCTTTCAATCCAGCCACGTTAGGGCGTCCTCACAAATTTGCATGTTTTTGCAAGTGAAGCACATTACATCGTGACAGGTGATATGTTTATGGCAAACGGACAACTTTATTGATTGTTAAACTACTGCATAGCTTCATTAAATTTTCAGACAACATAGCATTAACTAAGCAAGATGTTTGTATTATCGCAGGTAGATATCGAATCGATTGCATTGGTCACTGATGTAAACTGTTGTACATTTCCACAAAGGACGTACCCGTCTTATTGTTTTTAATAGGTCACAGTATGCGAAGTGCTTTTTCCATATTGGTATAAAGACCTAGCTATTTTATGTAAATAATACACTGGTGTCATTTGAGTTGCTATTCTGTGGTTTACAGTTTTTTCAAGTCTTACTTGAAATGTTAGTACGAGATATACAAAGATGAAAGTTTGGAAAACATACAAAAAGCCTTTGAGAAACAAAGCGCCATATCTGTGAAATACATGTATGTGCATTTTGTTTTGACACGAAGTACATACGTCCTTCTGCAAGCAAACACACTATAGTAATTACAACAAAATCGAATCATTCTCACATATTTATACTCATTATCATTTTCTGAGTAACAAGTACATGTATACATATACATTATGTTTTCATCGCTGAGGGGAATCAATTGCTGCAAACCCTACACTACTCTCAACTGTAAATACGAGTACATTTTGTATTTTCTTCTATATAAACATTTACCACCGCACGATGATATTAAAGAGGGTATCTTTAGGTCGGTGGATGCGCAGTATGCACTCACGTACAAATACAGGCACTCAGTGCCAAATTACGTTATTACAAAGAGCATGCATTCGATAAATGGTCTGGTAAGAAAATATTATCCTGCACATAGATTTAAAACACCACTGCTAGTGAAGTGAAATGATCATCTTCATCATGACACTTTTATTATCTTTCATCACAGATATATTCAAAATGAATGTTGCTGTGCTTAACTGAAAGGGAAGCATATAATTTGATCAATTATCGCTCCTGTGTTTGCCCGTTATCTCGATTATAATGAATAATGTATAATAGAACACAATGTACTCCTCTGTATCTTGCATTCATAATGAATTATTGAAATACTGACCTAGTCTTTGACCCAATGTGACCTAGTTTTAAGTTTATCCTAGAGTATTATAAGGCAAACCAATTGATCATGTTCATGGTTTTCGAAAAATGAATCATTTGGGTTTTTTACTGTGATATAATGGTGTGATATACTTTTTGACCTTCCGTAATCCAATAATTAAAGCCCTTAATCTTAAGTTTAATCTTGAAATTTTCCAAGACAAATAAATAGTAAAGTGGCCTGTAGAGAGCGCAATCTCATGCTCAGCACAAAAATCATTCTCAAGTAATATGAAGTTTAGTTGCTTCCCATAATATAATCAAAAGGTCTAGTCTCGATCTCATGCATAGTTATATTAAACCGTACTATGTAATTAAATATTAATAAACCCGAAGTCATATGATTTGAGAATGATATTGTGCTGAGCATGTGATTGTGTTCGAGAAACTTTTATAAGCACGGGGGCTGGATTCATTGATAATATGATTTGTTACAAAATGTGGTCCTGACAGTTTTCACAATGTTTCTGGTGGCATTAGGTAGTAGTAAATATAAGTATGGCCAACTACGAGTACAGGCTTATTTGGAGGTAATAGCCAGCATACAACCTTTTCAATACGATAGTGATAATTGTTAACTATAGCAATTGCATTTACATTTGTACCGGCTTATTAATAATCGATGCTCTTTGACAATAACCTTTTGGTAATCAAGTAACAGAATGGTGGACTATCATAGTGATACTGGTTAGTGTTTACAAGTGATAAAAATATATGTAAGATGCTTGCAGCTTTATTTATTGATACTGGCCACCGGCCCTTTACAGTATGTTTTATACAATCCATACATATTTACAAATACTGGTACCCGAAGACATTCGAAAATGTAATTACTTATAACATTACATATTTAACAATACCAAAAAGCCTTTTTGAAGTTGACAAGGACATATGAATATAACATATTTTCCTAAAATGGCAGTTTTATCTCTTAACGTACATAAAAGGCACAACTCTATAAATTTGTGTTCAGAGTAGCTAACATCTCACTTCTCTCTTTAAAAGCGAAGTATGCATATTTTGCTAAATTTTGGATAACATTTTCTGAAATGGAACTCATTAAAACATTGAATTTATGAACATTTGGAATGATATAGAATTTGTTAGGGATATATTTTTCTCTAATTGCCGTAAGGTTTCTTCAAACCAGAACAAAATGATATTCGTTCTCAACAGCCATGTTGCACAACTTACAAATTCGTTCTTTTCTTATAACATTTCGGTATCTTCCTGTTCACTATTCAAATACTGTTCATGTGTGACGGTATTTTTAAACTGGCAAAAACTCAATCCTGTACCTGTGACACCCATTGCTGTTGTTATTGGTCTTTTAATCTTTGTACAAACAGTTTACAAAGAATTTTTCATTATAAACCCATTGATCTGTCCAAGCATAACCAAAGCCATTAGAAAATAATAAGTTTCTTATACCAAAACACCAATATGTTTGTCCACAATCATCAAGATACTTCAACATAAGATTAAAAACTTTTCTTAACCAGTCTAGAATCACCCATTTACAAGATTTTACACCAGTATCTTAAACATCTTTTGGCAGAGTTAATATATAGTGGAAATCTTCCACAATCACCTAAAACAGCTATGTTCCTTGTTTTTTTATTTACACACATGTATCTTTTACATACATAATTGTGTACTGATTCAATGGTTGGGTGCTTATCTAAACCCCAAATTTCAGATCCATATAATAAAATTGGACTTATTTTAGTGTCAAATATATTAAAGAACACTTTCTGAGGAAGTTGGCGATATTCATGTAATTGAGACAGGACAGAAATTAGAACACGTTTAGCTTATAATGCTTGTTCACTAGCCATTCTAGAAAGCGATAGTTGTTGTGACAATGTAACACCTACATAGCTAAAACTCTCGTGTTTGGATAGCCTACCTCCTTTTTTAAAAACCATTATTTTAGATTTCTGTGGATTAACTTTGACCTTCTTTTCATCTCTAAAGGATTTTAACACATTTAACAACTTTTGTAAACCAACAACTGAATCTGCTGTCAAAGCAAGATCATCAGCGAATAATAATGCTAACAGTTAAGTTATATCTGGAAAAAGTTTAATACCTCTTATACCACTGTTTTCTATTAATTTAACCAATTCATCAATGAAAATGATGAATAAAATTGGAGATGCCAAACAGCCTTGTTTTAGACCTACTGGTTAGTTGAAATAATCTGTCAAACCATCATCTGTTCTTACACAGGCTTCTACAGATCGATACATACCAGTTATTGCGTTATATAATTTCCCTTTTAGACCTGAACGTCTCAATGCCCCCCCTTCCCCCCCAGAGTTTTGCCCTTTTTATTAAATCAAAACATTTTATAATATCTACGAAGACTACATATAGTTTACCACCGGGTTAAGCCAGATGTTTATTAATCGCCTTGTTAGTATACTGGTATAAATCTTGCTAGATATATTTAATAGAGAAATGCCTCTGTAATTATCAGGGGAGTTAACACTATCTTTCTTATGGACAGGAACGATTATTGCCTTACACCAAGATTCTGGAAAACATCCAGAATCAAATAATCTATTAAATAGTCGTCCTACTAAAGGTAACAATAGGTCTATACCATTGATAAAAAATCGGGGATAATGTTATCTTCGTCTGCGTCTGTCATCTCAAAATTATCATCTCCATCAATTTTAAATAAATTTGCAAAATGGCTTATCCATTCATTTGAGGAAATATAACTTTTTATTTGTACTTTTTTATTATTCATTTTCTTCAATTTATTCCAAAATGACTTCGGGCTATTTGATGAATCAATAAGGCTATTCAATTACTCATTGAAGTATTCGTGACGCTTTTGATCACAGTTCAATTTGTATTCTTTTTTTGTTTTTAGATATGTTTCTAAATTTACAACATCCCTTTTCCTTCTAAAAATACGCAACTGTTTATTTTTCCTATATTTTAGGGTTTTGCATGTGTTATCAAAGCAACTAGGTTGCATGTGTGGTCTATTTCTAATAAGACTTTTACAACACCTGCCACTTTTGTACAATATATCATTAAATTTTTCTGCAATCTGTATCAAACTAGAAGAAACATCCGTCATTCCCCTTCAGAACTGATTAATGAAACTTGGTGTTAAAATGTGAGACAAATTATCAAGAAATTCAATCGTGTTTGCTTCTGTAAAATATACCATTCTTTAACAGTTTGTGACTCCTTTTCGATAATGTCAGAACTAGCAACTTGTAGTTTACAGTCCAATTGAAAACTCAAAGGAAGGTGTGACGACTCGGCTCTATTTTCTATATTAAAATTTCTTAAAGAATCTAAAATATGTAAGTCTATGTAAAACAAGAGTCAACATATCTCATGATATGTTCTTGCACGCCGGATATTTTACATGTATCAATCTTGCCAAGTGAAACAACGGCTACCTCTCCTATAGCAAAAAATATGTAACCACATACAACTTCAAAGCATTGTTTAATTGGAACTTTTTCATCAAAATTTGTAATGGTGCAAGTACAAAAATTCAACTGCTTTTGCAATAACTGTTTCCTAAGCTTTAACAGTTCACCTTCTGGGCAATTTCTTTTCAGTATTACTGTGATATATGCATCTAGTTTCTTCGATCTCGTTTTTTATTATTTCCTTCTCTAGCTCGTACCGATCTTATTTATCTTCAAATATTTTACTTCTGTTGTTCTCAATGAGTTTCCTGTGTGTCTTCAACTTTTGTATGTCATACTTAGGAGCATGTAAGGACAAACTTGAGACAAAATATATTGTAATTTGCAGCTTCAAGACGTGTTTCAACCTACTGATTGAAGGCTAGTGTGATTCCGGAGATGTTTTAAGTAATTTTATTGACATATCACAAATTTCGTTACAAGCTTTGTTTCTCAATAAGAGGGTGTATTACTCACCTGACTACATTGGCTTTATTATAAGGTCAACAATAGCAGAAAGGACCAACTTTAATTTTCGTAGGTCAACCTATAACAAAATGCTCCATTCAAAATATATATGCTCTGCGCCTTGTCTTTTCAGACAAGAAGAAATTTCTGTGACAGGTGAACAAAAAACTACAAACTTTGAATAGCACTGAAGACCTTTGACCAACTGAACTCAAACTCGATAGGCATCATTCATGGGATATTATTATGGGAAAAAAATATTATTGTTATTTTTCATTTGTATTATAATTCACATACTTATTCAAGCCAGAGAATTTGAACATTTACATTGATTCGTAGCTCCTGAGCAATCATCTTCATCTCCTTGAACTTCAACAAAAGTACTGCAGCAATCATATAACAATTGATTGCATGTACTTTTACAAGACTTATTCAATACGTTTTGAAACGTATGTGCTTCCATAGACTTTATTTTAAATAACTGCAGCACGCTACACAATTCCGAGACCCGAATCTCTCTGTCTTCTTTTTCATGCATGACCTGCCCTTGTGAAAACCTGAGTTAAGCGACATTTTGACATATGCGACAGCTTGAAATTCCCCCCTTGCAGTTTCAAGCAATAATGTACCTGAATTAAGCAACTTGTTGTAAAATGCAACCAGCAACCATTAATGACATTCGCATGTTGCTAAGCGACTGGTTTGTAAAATCATATAAATCGATGGTGGTTAACAACAGTGCTAGACTTTACCTTGGTCAAGTAAACTGTGTAATAAAAATCATAACAAGATGGCCAAGATCGATCACCTGAGACCTACTTATGACCATATGTAACCTAATTTCAACCCGAAACCAAATATCCTTTGCACTGTTCTGTTAAATTGTCATTACAAACCTTCTGATCAATTTACATGAGGATTGGCTATTAACAAAATTCGAGCATGGTTTTCCACATAAATGATCTGGTTCTACAGATGATTGGGTTGTAAATGTCATCTGTATGACATACATAAGGTTTTTAACAAGATGACATATATTTTTACTTCAGATATGAACTCTACTTGAATTTATTAAGACAATTATACTTACAAAGTTTCATGAAGATCAAATGAAAAATACAACATATATGCAACATTTGCGTGCACAAAGATTTGACTCAGTGGTCATATATTTTGATCCTAACCAATCCATATTTTAAACAATTATCTCGTATTTCAAGAGACCAGGCCTTTGACTTTGAGATAACCGAAGTTTGGGGTAAGAAGACCAGGTAAAATGCCGCTCCGAAAATAATGGCTGATTTGTGTTGTAATCAGCTACGCTCCTTCACTTTAGATATCTTAAACGAACATTTCCTCTCTCTCTCTCTTCGAGGTTCCATCTGGAATGAGTCTCGAAAGCGATTAATATAAGTTGTAAGAACTTGTTAGCAATCGATAATAAATGAATTAGTAGTTAACAAAAAAATAATAGAATCTACAGTTCAATTAAAATTGACATGGACAATGTTATGATATAAACCTACTGCAGTACATAAATAATTTATCTACTGTAGATCTTTATATTTCCCGACCCTCGATATTTTAATTTTGATGTTTGTCCCGTTTAAGTTTTCGTTTCAAAAACTAAACGTCAGAGACTATGTCTCTGTTATATGGTCAAGTATTTCTTTTAGGCTACCAGAATTTTTGTAAGATATCTAGAGTGAAGGAGCGTAGATATTTTAGTTTTTCCCCGGTTACTATTTCCTGGAATGATACTATGACGTGACCCCCAGTTTTCCAGGCCAGCAACTTGATAACACTCTGAGTCTCCCCCAGATGGTATATTTCTCGGAACAGAGGAATCACGTCCCTTGTTTATGGTCTCAACCTTCAACGTGTTATTATCAGCGGGATTGATGCAACAAAGTAGACAGTGGCACTGGAGAGCTAAAATGAAATAATAATTTAATGATTGAAAGAGACACTGTTTACACAGTGCTTTTCTAGATACTTATTCTTTGTGCACTTAACGAAACTTCTAACGCCCCCAGTTATTAAATTCCAATATTAAATAGTTTTTGTTTTATTCATTGTATAGCAATTCATAATATGATGGACCGGGTCGGGATAGTCACATTCACATAGTCATGTAAAGCAACACTATTAGCCCCGTGAAATAATATGTTGGCCTTGTTCTTATTCTCAATAAGACAAATCAATTTTACTTTCGGCTTATTATCTGTTCATTTGTGCAAACACTTTATTTGTAGCATAGTTTAAACTTTCTTAGGATTGTGTCGATAATTTTTAACAAAACGTTGTACATACATCGAAATCTCAAGAGATGCTTAAGAACGTATCATGATATCGTACGGACGCAAGTACAATTTCAAATAAGTGGCATTCGACCTAAACTCAAAATCCACAGTAGATATTAGCATATCATCCGAGCATAAGGCATTCACGCGCGCTACTAGATGAGCCCTATTGAGACTACTTTGCCTGATCATTTCGTAACATCATTGGAGGCAAAGTTCGTTCAACTATAATTCAAAATAGGCATGTTTATTCATGTACAACCTATTTACTACCTCTTTCTGGGAAACTTCCCGAAAATTACAAAGATATTTAAAATATATTATTAAAACTTACTTTCGTTTTTGAAAAGGCAAATTACAATTTATTAATTCTTTAGTTAGACATTTAGTTCGTTAACGCTCTAGTGGTCACATTTTTTCCTCAATTGTCACGAAACTTGGTCAGGATGTTTGTCCCAGTAATTACTCGGACGAGTTCGAATATGGGTCATCTCGGATGAAAAACTGGGTCACATGACCAAAAAAATAGAAAAATCTTGTTAAGGCTCTAGAGGCTACTGTTTCAGTCCAAATATCCTGGAAATTTTTCAGAAAGGTTGTTTGGTTGATTTCTAGCTCAAGTTTTAATATGGGTCACCTGGGGTCAAAAACTTGGTCACACAGTCACAATATGGAAAAACCTTGTAAACACTCTAGAGGTAACATTTTCAGCCCAAATATCCTGGAAATTTCAGAACGGTTGTTAAGATGATTTCTAGCTCAAGTTTGAGTATGGGTCATCTGGGATCAAAATCTAGGTCACACAGCCACAATATGGAAAAACCTTGTTAACACTCTAGAAGTAACATTTTCAGCCCAAATATCCTGGAAATATGTCAGAAAGGTTGTTTTGATGATTTCTAGCCCAAGTTTGAATATGGGTCATCTGGGGTCAAAAACTAGGTCGCAGAGCCCAAATATGGAAAAACCTTGTTAACACTCTAGATGTTACATTTTCTGCCCAGATATTCTTGAAATTTGTCAGATGGGTTGTTTGATAATTTCTAGCTCAAGTTTGAATATGGGTTATCTGGGGTTAAAAACTAGGTCACAGAGCCCAAATATAGAAAAACCTTGTAAACACTCTAGAGGTAATATTTTCAGCTCAAATATCCTGAGAATTTGTCGGAAAGGTTGATTTGATGATTTCTAGCTCAAGTTCGAATATGGATCATCTGGGGTCAAAAACTAGGTCACACAGCCCAAATGTGGAAAAACCTTGTTAACACTCTAGAGGTTACATTTTCAGCCCAAATATCCTTGAAATTTGTCAGAAAGGTTGTTTTGATAATTTCTAGCTCTAGTATCAATATGGGTCATCTGGGGTCAAAAACTAGGTCATAGAGCCCAAATATGGAAAAGCTTTGTTAATACTCTAGAAGTAACATTTTCAGCCCAAATATCCTGGAAATTTGTCAGAAAGGTTGTTTTGATGATTTCTAGCTCAAGTTCGAATATGGGTCATCTGGGGTCAAAAACTAGGTCACAGAGCCCAAATATAGGAAAACCTTGTTAACACTCTAGAGGTAAAATGTTCAGCCCAAATATCCTGGACATTTGTCAGAAAGGTTGTTTCGATGATTTCTTGCAACTTTGTTAAAAGCAGTTGTACTCGGGTGAGCAATAAAGGGCCATCATGGCCCTTTTGTTTATCATAGACATACGCCACTTTGCAATGGCAACGGAAACCTTGAACAGTTTTCGCTTTATAAAAGGTTGTTTGTAAAACAAACGTAAGCTATTTTGCAAATCAATTTTTATCCATGTTGCGATTTCTTTACCTCTTTATACACTTGTTTTCAATTAGCAGTTAGAAGGTAACTTAGGTAACGCATATCAGATTGTACGTACAATAGAATGAAATCTGACAGTCGAATGTACTTCGAAGTTTTACAATTCTAGTCGACAGAACACGTCAACCTTTCTCATGTTAATTTAGCTTTTGTACACACCTAATAAATAATTTGGTGTACACGAATCATGTTGCTGAAATTCCCCCCAAAAAGCAGACGATTACCTGAAAAGTTTCAATACTTTTTATAACCAGATTTTAAACGCGTTGCAAACGGTTCACGATCTAAATATAAAAGTAATTAATTGCGTTATTTACAAACTAATCATCACATGAGTGCATATATAACCCACTCCGGGCGCACGCGCATTCGTATTTCCGTAACACCAATTTAAAACATGGGAAGACCTAAGACGACAAACAACTCAAAAACGGTCGCAAAATGAACGACTGTAACGTTTCCGTGCAAAGCAAATAAATATTTGCGACCAGGTAGACAGATGAACCCGCGTTAAAGCTATTGTTGAGGCCGACAGCGGCAGTACTTCTGCAGAACTGCTGTAAAATTTGAATAGAATATTATATAAGGGACGATCTCAAAATGTGTTTTGGCAACGGTTGTGTTGCTAATTGGTCGTCCGTGGGTGCCGATTGTCACCCTTGATGTTTCGACCGCTGTGCACCTCCGCTGACGGAGATGTGTTAAAGCAATAAATCTATCTTGTTGCTATACCACGTGGCTGTCTTGGGAGGTCGGCGACACTTCCGGTTTGTCTGTATTTAGCTGGGAGCCTAGTAATGCTTTTCTTCTGTACATGCATTGTAAGGGCTACCTAGATAAAACAAATGATATCAATGTCAAGAAATTCGATACACAACAAACCAGCAAAAAATAGGTTTTGACAAAGCGCAATAAATAAACAAAATTCCGTGTTTAAAATTCATACCTCAACATGCGACGCGCCGCCTTGTAATAACCCAGTGGCGATTCCTCTTTGTTGCAGCGACATTCGGGCCATTTTGTGTTTTTATGTTATGTATGTTAAGCACATTAACACACTAACAAGTTGTGCTAAAATAGACCATGTGGGTATCTTGCACGAAATGCACGTGCCCATTTTCGCGTTTCAATATTAATTTGGCATATATTTTGAAACCTCGAGTTTTCCTGCAAGTTTGAAATCAGAGTATTT